>JAFIRS010005036.1:0-67501 GCA_018342105.1 Gonioctena quinquepunctata
GTTACCTCTGTAATTATAATATATATATATATATATATATATATATTATAATATATTTTGGGGATATATATATATATATATATATATATATATATATATATATATTCCGATAGGAAATAACATACGTTAATGGGAACTACAATCCTCAAAATTTTTAGATTTTCCTGAACTGAAAAAAAATTAAAATCGAAAATGAACGAACAAATCAAATTGCATCATGAGAACATGGAATTCAATGAACAGTGTAATGAATGCCATGATATTCAAAATATTTCAAAAAAATTATACCAACTCTTAATGCTGCATCAATAGTAGAAATAGAAGCAACTACCAGAAAAACGAACAATATGTAGAACCTTGCCATTTCACTCGCTTTTCTTCTCTATATTGAGCACAGTTAAACTTCTTGATTTGATATTTCAAGATGTGGTTTGAATCATTTTATAGTTTTCACATTACAGATAATACACGTCACTATTGGTCATAAGCGAACACAGATTAAATTGTGAAAGGGTCTTGGATTTTAAATGTGTGTATTAGTAGATATAACCAAGGAAAGAACCTCTTCGCAATATGATATGATTTTCGGGGTTCCATCTGTCGGCTCGGATTTCTATCGTTATTCCTGTTGAAATTCGGCATATAAGTTAAAGTTGTCTTCTAGTTTGTTTTCCTTAGGTGTCGGTTATGTGAGATATCATTCGGAAGGAGTATGATAAACAAAGATAAAAAACCTTCTTTTCATATTTTTCATCTACTCGAAAACAATAAATCAAGAAATACACACTGGCGGGCCGAACTTGTAGTCTATCCCGATAAAAAAAAAGTTGTATTCTTTGAAAGAAAACGCATCCAATTAGAAACTATACTCTGAAACTGAATGAAAGGGAAATATGTTAGATTATTCTCTAATAAAATAATCAATTAAAAACTTTTTTAAACACAAGCTTTTATTCGAAGGCACTAAAAAGTAAAAAATAATCGCTTTGTATGTGTGACGAAGGTTATTCCGTGAGTTATAGATTCGAAGGCTTGTCGCGCAAAGTTTTTATTTCGAATACAAAAGCGACAAGCTTTTGAATCTATAACTCACGGAATAACCTACGTCACACATCCAAAGCTTGTCTTTAAGAAGGTTTTTTATCAATTAATTCATTTTGAGCTTTTTATTACTTAAGTACGATTCAATCTATGCATTCCTGTTGAAGAATCATTATTATGAGGCCTCTTTTCCTTTGAGGCTATCTAGTCCTCCAATGAGGGCACCAACTGAAGATCAACTCATCCGCCATCTTGGATTTGCCATATCCAATTTATGATTTTTGACTAGAAATCAATAATCTTCGGCTAAATTCATAATCTCCGAACCCAAATACCCCGATATACCAATGTTGAATATAGTCGGAGCATAAACACAGAGATCATCGGCCATCTTGAAACCGCCATTTTGTTGTATGAAACTTGAAGAAAAATTCATAATCTTCGACCCTGAAAACCCTCACATACCAATTTTGAACCGGATTGGACCATAAAGATAAATTTCGTACGCCATCTTGGAGCACCATTTTGTTTTTTTATCTAAAAAATTCCATGAGCGCCATTTAATTTCATAAATTTTTACAATGAATTCATAATCTCCAACTCGAAAACTCCCACATACAAATTTTGAATAGAATCATCGGACATAATCACAAAACCAATGCGCCATTTTGGAGCTGCTGTCTTGAATTTATGAGTTTTGACAAGTAATTCATAATGTCCGACCCCAAAAACACCCACATATCAATTTTGAATCGAATCGTATCATAATCACGAAACTCCTTCGTCATCTTGGAGCCGCCATTGTGCTTTTTTCCTCTATCAAAAATTCCTCAATGCACTGTCACCGGAATTATGAACACCTGCCAAATTTCAGCTCAAGCGGATGTCGGCAAGTGATCCAAAAATGGATTAAAAATTTTGAACCGGAAATAATGACAGAATGACATACGAACGAAGCAAGTCAAATAAAAGCTTCTGAAAATATCAACATTTGGAGATTATAACATTCCATGTTCCCAAAACCTAGGGAATCAATGGATTTATGAGTAGTTTTCTGCATTGAAAAAACAGTTCATTCATAGTTAACTGAATTAATTAACACCTAATAAACTATTTATTGGAATTTTTCCGATGAATGTTTATTTATCAGAAACAAATAATGCATTCAAATTATTTGAATATTCCTTATTAAATACCAAATTCAAATTTATTTTCCATGAATATATATCTACCTGGAGATAAATTAAGTGTAAATAAAACATTACTCAAAATGAATAAAGAACGTTCATTGATATTATATATTTTATTAGCTTTTAACAAACACATTTTCATTATTGATATGTTCTGTTCATAAGAATGAAGGTTTGTAATCTGGTCCTTCTCCATTTCGGAAAGACGAAAGCCTTGATGAACTGTGTTATTGTAATTTTCAGAATCTATAATTGTATTATGTTATAGAATACATTCACAAACCACGAATATGATAACTATTAAACTAGTGTTATTGTGTACTTGTCTTCACTGAGGAAAAGGTTGTTTAATGCTCAATGGATAGGTTTATTTAGGTATGATATTAACACCATTTTCTTATTGTCAATCGACCTTGTTAAATTCAACATTTGAAAATGTGTAGTACACGGAAAACAAAGAAAGCTGATTCAATATATATATATATATATATATATATATATATATATATATATATATATATATATATATATATATATATATATATATATATATATATATAAACAGTGGGGAATAACGGGGATCTTCAGTCAGCACAAGTGTTGAACTATGAAAAACTCTTTAATACGATGGACCGAGCTTTCGTTTCAATTTTGAAACTTCTTCAGGGTCCTAAAATATGTAAATGACATTATTGTGAAAAAATACCTAAAATGAAGGAAGTACTTACAGTAATCTGAGTGGATGATAAATGAACATTAACTTAAAAAAAAAACGTAAAATATGTAAAAATTTGTCGGAATGGTGTTATATCTTTGACGCTTCGAGTGACATTGAAGGATTTGGAATGACAACCTATGATTAATCGTCAGAAAAATATAAAATATGTAGTGGGTGTGTTAATGTTTATATTATATTCTCGCTGCAGCGCAGGTACAAATGAGTTTTTTATTGGTATGAGTACCAGTTCACATACTTGTTAATTCATGTTAAAAAGGAAGGAGGCTCATTAATGTGAAGTTCGTTCGATATCAACGAATATTTTCCAATACTTATCATATGTATGTATGTTGTAAAATAATATTTATTCAATTCAATTAATTTATTTCCCATTCCGACATATCACAATGTATATGAAGAGTCATTATATGAGGGATATATACAGTATGAGGGAGTTTGGTGTATTTACATAATATACATTCATAAACATATTTATAGTCACGTCACATCTAAAAACTCCTTCAAATTGTAGAAGCAATTGTGCAATAAGAACTCTTCCAGACAAGATATAATTTTTTTTAGGTGTCTACATTTCTTAATGTTCAAAGGAAGTTTGTTGAATAATTTGGGACCCATGTAATCTGGGGAACAATACTTCACTTTCCTGTTGGCTCTAGGTAAACAAAGGTTATCTCTTTGGCAAGTATTGTGATTATGGAGATTTTTATTGCACAACAGCTTTTGTTTATTTTTTTAAATATATACACATGATTTAAGAATGTAAGTGCAGGTCAATGGTAAAATATAATTTTTTTTGTAGGATTGTTCACATGATACCCAACTCGGAATTTCAGCCATGCATCTTATTATTGAAGAGTCATAATATGAGGGATGTATACAGTATGAGGGAGTTTGGGGTATTTACATAATATATATTCATAAACATGACATTTATAGTCACGTCACATCTAAAAACTCCTTCAGATTGTAGAAGCAATTGTGCAATAAGAACTCTTCCAGACAAGATATAATTTTTTTAGGTGACTTACATTTCTTAATGTTCAAAGGAAGTTTGTTGAATAATTTGGGACCCATGTAATCTGGGGAACAATACTTTACGAATGGTCCTATGAGATGGTTTCCTATGATACCCGCCCAAACATTCACGTTGTATTTCCGTTGGTGTTTGGTTTGCAATATCCCATGGGGATTTCCTTCGGCCCATATGTGGAGATTATGAGAGTCGATTACTCCATCTCTACTGAAACCTGTTTCATCAGTGAATAAAACTCGAGTGATAGAAGTCATATCCTCTCTTTGCTTATCCAGGAACCAATTGGCATATTCCAGTCGTGCTGGAAAATCTTCAGGTGTCATGGCATGTACCTTCTGGATGTGATATGGGTGGAGCAGTTGTTCCCTAATTATTTTATGAATAGTGGACTTGGATGTATGGAACTGTTCTGACAGGTTTCTGATGCTCATTGAAGGATCATCAGCGACAGCTTCCAAAATATTTTTCTCCAATACAACGGCACGCACAGCCCTAGGAGCGCCCTCACCACCTCGTTTTGGCAAAACTGAACCTACAATAATATCGAAATAAAACAACAGGCTCCAATTAATTATCCATTAGACATGCCTGTCTCCCTCAAGCTGCGATCAACACGCTCTAACGTTTATCTTCTCGGTAACGTTCGATTGATAAAATGCTCGGCATACAGACGACGGGCTTCTGCAGCATTACCAAATGCTCGTCCATACAATGCATGCATATCTGCATATTCGTTGAATGTAAACTGTTCGGATATATCGAAGCACTTCAAACTGTCCTATTAGAATATTGACAATACAATGACAACGCATCACCCAACAGAACAAAATCGCATTCCAGTTGTCATTTTTTATCCACACTAATTTTATTTTTTCTACAAGGTGTGGAAGAAATGGAACATAAATTTATTCACCGGATATTTTTCACCTATTCATGTGCAGCCGTTTTTGTAGTTTATCCGTTTGCTTTTTATAGTTATGTCTTCCGATGTGCGTTTTTTCAGCTATATTTATCTTCGGGTTGAAGATTTTCACCCATGAAATTATACTTATCAGTGAAACTCCTCAACATTAAAGCTGTGCATACGAATTTGCAACATCCAAATGTTGAGTTTCATGAGATTCAGATAACACAACAATTAACGTGTTTATTCCACGCGTAGGTACATCCAAAATATGGACTGAATTCGATATTTAGCTTGTTAGTTCAAAAACACCACGAATCTACATAACTTGATATTTCATTTGAAAAAATATCTACATTGTGAATGAAACTTTCAACTAGGTACTGTACTTTTTATTTACGACTTTATTTTGGCATATTTTGTATTATCCCTGTTATAAATATTGTTGAATTAACGTTAGAATTAGTATTTCTACTGTGAACATTTTTCATTGCAAATAATGGTGGACGATCGGGTCTGATGTCGTCGAGTAAAACTGCATTTTTATTAAGAATCGTTGCTCCTGTCGACTTCCCACACGAGTACTTTTATTAAGAGAATTGTCTACGTGGCCTAATTTTGTTGAAAACTATTGAAAAATTATCTGTAATTTCAAAATTTTGGGGTGTGGACCATCGGGGGTAGTTCGTTCCTGACTTTGTAGCAAAACAACTGACTCCTGCATGGAAGCTCATCGAAAGAATTCATTTGTTTAGTCAATCACCAAAATTTAGATGATTTTGAATATTCACTTTGAAAGTTATCAAAGAAAAATATTTTTCATTTTGTAACTTTGAGGGCCCGTAACTTGGTAACGAAGGCTTTTAGGAACAAAAGTTATATGAAGTACTGGTGATATTTTGATCCCATCTATACATTCCCGAAAGAAAAAGAGGAAGTCCAGAGACTATATATATATATATATATATATATATATATATATATATATATATATATATATATATATATATAGTGAAAGATAGTCGTTGCGACTAGTAAGTGTAAACAATTTGATTATGGTATGCAGCAAAGAAAAGGTAGGTCTTTTAAAGTTTGTCCTTTGAATGTTTATTTCATTTCAGGGATATCTTTTGAGATTAGTTCTATGTCGTTTGAATTCATGTTACGGTGAAATATGTTATGACTTTGAAGTTGGCACTATGTTTTAATTCGTCAACTAATATACATAAATTCATTGAAAGTTACTAATTAAAATATTAAAATTAATTAGAACATTGTCTTGAGAAGTACAATAGGTTATAAAATCGGTTTTTATAACCTATTGTACTTTCTCAAGGCACACATGTTTCAGAATTTATATTTTTAATATTTTAATTAGTAACTGTTCAATGAATTTTAATGTGTATAATTAGTTGACGAATTAAAACATGAGGTGCCAACTTCAAAGTCATAACTTATATTTCACCGTACTTTACATGAAGAACATTCATAAACAACATAGAAACTAATCTCAACAAAGATTATCCCTGAAGATGGAAATAAAACATTCGAAAGCTTGACAAACTTTAAAGAGTACACTTTTTCTTTGCTGCATACCCCAATAATCAAATTGTTTATATATATATATATATATATATATATATATATATATATATATATACAGAGTGGCCACTTTTTCAATGGGATTGTATTGGTACCTTTTAAACCATAAGAGTTAGAAGGTCGGTCAAATGGAGAAAAAGTTGCATTCATAGAAGCATTGTCAAGCATTTCAAACAAATCGAGATTATCAGGGCCGGTTATTGAGATATCATAAGAAAAGTAAATTCTGTCATTTTGATTTTTCTTTTTTTCCCACTTTATTTCGAATATTATCGAAAAATGTCAAGGGAGTTTTTTATTTGACAGTGAATTATCCTCAATTTGACATAATCAGATTTCGTATCCAACGTTTCGTACGCTCTGGGCCACCCTCAACCTCATTTTTTTCAATACGGACCAGCATATTTCATGACATTTTTCGAAATAACTTTTAACGCTGAATTCAACGATATATCATACAATGTCATTCAAAGTCGATTTTCAGGTGATTTTGACCCTTATCCAAATTTCTTTTTGTCAGATCTGTATTACATTTAGGTACCTTTAGTTTAATTAACAACATGCAATACATTTCGATAAGAAAATCAACTCACTCATCTTCAACTGAATGGAACGTAACAGAATCAAAGCAAGAAACAAGTAATAATTATTTACAAATTTCAAGAGATGAAAAACCTAATTTATAATAATTAAACGAAACTATCATCCAATGAAAGAAAAATCAAATGATTATTCGAAAGTAAATGATGAACATTAATGAAGTAAGTGTTCGAAATGTCCACCATTTTGTAAAACGCACTTTGCAGTTCTGGAACCCATACTTCTTATACATTTGCTTATTTCGTCTCCTTGAATACCTTCCAATACTTATCAATCTTCTCGCGAGGAATCATTATCGTTAGATTTGTCATTTGTTCCGTTGAAACAAATCACAGAATCGAACTTTATTTTGAGATCATTACGATATAATTTTTGCAAGGCTTGGTATTGAAATTCAAAATCATTGTATTCGCGTCTCTTGACTATTTTATTAACAGCAGTTTTTGATAAATTGCATTTACTGGCCACAGTTCTCGATTTTTTCTCTGGGTTCAATTGAATTTGGGTCAGAACATTGATATCGTTGATAGACTTGTTTTTTTTTACATACACACAACTCTAGGTTTATTGAATGTATTATTTTCAAGTAGTAGGCCGTGGATAAAAAAGAACATAACAAGAAATGTCATATTATTTGTCACTTCGTTTATTATTGTGCCACAAGAAATTGTCACCAAATACCTTCCTGAGTAATTTCAATTCAACTTATTCGATATGGTAAGATACACAAATGAAGAGAAGAGAGATATGTACGAAGTGTACATAAAACTAGATAGAATTTCGTTCAAAGCACAACAAAGGTATGGTGAATTATATCCTGAAAGATCAACACCAAATATTAAAATGTTTCGACGTTTATCTTCAACGTTAATTGCACATAATTCATTCATCAAACCTAGAGGTCCATATGTACTACGGAAACGAGCCTATCAATGACATCAATGTTCTGGCCCAAATTCGAATGAATCCAGGAATAGGATCGAGAATTAGGGCCAGTTAATGCAATTTATCAAAAAGTGCTGTTAATAAAATACTCAAGAGACACGGATACCATGACTATAAATACCAAGCCGTGCAAAAACTATATCGCAATGATCCTGAGAGAAGGTTGCAATTCTGTAATTAGTTTCAACGGAGGGTGCGGAATAACAACAATTTTGCGCACAATATCATTTGGGGGGACGAAACGACATTGACAAATTCTGGCATGTTCAATCGAAGGAACAAACATTTTTATGCCACAGAAAATCCTCACTTAATTCATGAAGTTAGACATCAATATCGTTTTTCTTCGAACATATGGTGCGGTTTGTTGAATAATAAATTACTGGGACCCTATTTTATTGACGGCAACCTAACCGGGGCAAAATATGTAGAAATTATAGAAGAAATGTTGGATGATCTACCTATACGGTATCGGCGTAATAGTCCATGGTTCCAACAATACGGATGTGGTCCACATAACTCAAGAATAGTCACAGACTATCTAAATCGAACTTTTACCGATTCGTGGATTGGAACAAGAGGTCCAGTAGCATGGCCTGTCAGATCTCCGGATTCGAATCCGCTGGATTTTTATTTGTGGGGATATCACAAAAATAAAATTTGTGATACTACGAACCCGACAATAGGGTTCTTCGCGAGAAGATTGAGAATGTATTGGAAGGTATTCAAGGAGACGAAATAAGCAAATGTATAAGAAGTATGGGTTCCAGAACCGCAAAGTGCATTTTACAAAATGGGGGACATTTCGAACACTTACTTCATTAATGTTCATCATTTACTTTCGAATAATCATTTGATTTTTATTTCATTAAATGATAGTTTCGTTTAATTATTATGAATTAGGTTTTTCACCTCTTGAAATTTGTAAATAATTATTACTTGTTTCTTGCTTTGATTCTGTTACGTTCCATTCAGTTGAAGATGAGTAAGTTGATTTTTTTATCGAAATGTATTGCATGTTGTTAATTAAACTAAAGGTACCTAAATGTAATACAGATCCGACCCAAAGAAATTTGGATAAGGGTCAAGATCCCCTGAAAATCAACTTTGAATGACATTGTATGATATATCGTCGAATTCAGCGTTGAAAGTTATTGCGAAAAGTGTCATAAAATATGCAGGTTCGTATTGAAAAAAAATGAGGTTGAGGGTGGTCCAGAGCGTACGAAACGTTGGATACGAAATCTGATCATGTCAAATTGAGTATGATTCACTGTCGAATGAAAAACTCCCGTGACATTTTTTGATAATATTCGAAATAAAGTGGGAAAAAAGAAAAATCAAAATGACAGAATTTACTTTTCTTATGATATCTCAATAACCGGCCCTGATAATCCAGATTTGTTTGAACTGCTTGACAATGCTTCTATGAATGCAACTTTTTCTCCATTTGACCGACCTTCTAAATCTTATGGTTTAAAAGTTACCAATACAATCCCATTAAAAAAGTGGCCACTCTGTGCTGACTGAAGATCCCCGTTATTCCCCACTGTTTATATATAGTCAGCACAAATGTTGAACTATGAAAAACTCTTTAATACGTTGGACCGAGCTTTCGTTTCAATTTAGAAACTTCTTCAGGGTCCTTAAATATGTAAATTACATTATTGAGAAAAAAAAATACTTAAAATGAAGGGAGTACTTACAGTAATCTGAGTGGTTGATTAATGAACATTAACTTTGAAAAAACGTAAAATATGTAAATATTTGTCGGAATGGTGTTATATCTTCGACGTTTCGAGTGACATTCAAGGATTTGAAGTGACAACCTATGATTACTCGTCAAAAAAAATATAAAATATGTAGTGGGTGTGTTGATTTTTTTTATATTTTTTCTTTGAGAATCATCAGTTTTAATCCATTTGTAAAAGATAATTGTAGATTTTGCTAAGATTTTCGATATCTGTTTTTTTGTTCATATTTTGATTGGATTTATTAATTTCAATCATTTCAAGAAATAATCTTTTAGATAAATTTTTTTCTGAATGTAAAACTTGTGCTTCCTCGAATGATATTTTATGGCCTGTTTCAATAGCATGTTGAGCTAATGCACATGATTTCTTGTTGAGTCTGATATCACTTCTGTGAGAGATAATACGATTATTCAAAGTTCTTCAACTTGTACCAATATAGTTCAAATCACAGTTGTTACATGGTATGCTGTAGACAACATCTGATTTCTTCAAATCTGGTATGGGATCTTTTAACCTTGTATTTAAATTTCCAATAGTCTTGATATTTTTTTGTGAAATTTTTATGTTACTTTCATTCTTGAATAATTTAATTATATTTGATGATAGAATTCCTATATTAGGAATTGAAAAATAAATTATCCTTTCATTATTATTTTCTGAATTTTGATTATTTGTGTCATCATTATTAATTTGTCTATCAGAGTTGGTATTGGAAAGAATTCTGTTAAGAAGAATTATCTAGTAAAATATTTCTGAGATTTTTTTATTTTTTTTTTTAATGAAGGATGAACCAACATCTCGATTCTTTTTTTCATACAAAGAATCAAATTTATTTTCATTCTTTTTGAGTGGAAGGAATGATAGTTTATGTATCTTTCAGAGTTTGTTGGTTTTATATACCAATCTGTGATTAGTGAATTGTTTTCTTAAATTATTCTAGTATCTAAAAACGGAATACTTTTATTTTTTTCTAATTCAATTGTGAATTGTGAATTTTTATTGTAGTATTTACTTTTCTTAAAATTTCATCGGATTTATCCATTGGTACTGCACATATAATATCATCTAAAAGATGGAGTGAAATAGAAGAATGCTGTAATATTTCACAAACAAAATTTTTAGAAATCATTCAATTCATAGTCAAATCTAGTTTCTTTTCGTTCGAAGGAAATTTCTACGAACAAATTCTTGGAACACCTATGGGAGCTACCATCTCACCAATCATTGCTTCGTATGTAATGGATGACCTTTTCGAAGGAATATTGCCACAATTGACGTTTGAAGTTCCATTTAAAAAAAAATTTGTAGATGATATTATATGTGCAGTACCAATGGATAAATCCGATGAAATTTCAAGAAAAGTAAATAACTACAATAAAAATTTACAATTCACAATTGAATTAGAAAAAAATAAAAGTATTCCGTTTTTAGATACTAGAATAATTCGTAGAGAAAACAATTCACTAATCACAGATTGGTATATAAAACCAACAAACTCTGAAAGATACATAAACTTCATTCCTTCCACTCAAAAAGAATGAAAATAAATTTGATTCTTTGTATGAAAAAAAGAATCGAGATGTTGGTTCATCCTTCATTAAAAAACAAAAATTTTAAAATTCTCAGAAATATTTTACTAGATAATTTTCACCCCAAAAAACTTCTTAACAGAATTTTTTTCAATACCAACTCTGATAGACAAATTAATAATGATGACACAAATAATCAAAATTCAGAAAATAATAATGAAAGGATAATTTATTTTTCAATTCCTAATATAGGAATTCTATCATCAAATATAATTAAATTATTCAAGAATGAAAGTAACATAAAAATTTCACAAAAAAATATCAAGACTATTGGAAATTTATATACGAGGTTAAAAGATCCCACATCAGATTTGAAGAAATCAAATGTTGTCTACAGCATACCATGTAACAACTGTGATTGGAACTATATTGGTACAAGTTCAAGAACTTTGAATAATCGTATTATCTCTCACAGAAATGATATGAGACTCAACAAGAAATCATGTGCATTAGCTCAACATGCTATTGAAACAGGCCATAAAATATCATTCGAGGAAGAACAAGTTTTACATTCAGAAAAAAATTTCTCTGAAAGATTATTTCTTGGAATGATTGAAATTAATAAATCCAATCAAAATATGAACAAAAAAACAGATATCGAAAATCTTAGCAAAATCTACAGTTATCTTTTACAAATGGATTAAAACTGATGATTCTCAAAGAATAAATATAAAAAAAATAAACACACCCACTACATATTTTATATTTTTTTGACGATTAATCATAGGTTGTCACTTCAAATCCTTCGATGTCACTCGAAACGTCAAAGATATAACACCATTCCGACAAATATTTACATATTTTACGTTTTTTCAAAGTTAATGTTCATTAATCAACCACTCAGATTACTGTAAGTACTTCCTTCATTTCAAGTATTTTTTTTCTCAATAATGTAATTTACATATTTTAGGACCCTGAAGAAATTTCAAAATTGAAACGAAAGCTCGGTCCAACGTATTAAAGAGTTTTTCATAGTTCAACATTTGTGCTGACTGAAGATCCCCGTTATTCCCCACTGTTCATACCAATTTTCAGTCGTTATTTCTAAATTCATATATATCTTTATATATATATATATATATATATATATATATATATATATATATATATATATATAGAAATTGTTCATGCTATGCAATCTTGGTATGCCAGTTACACTCTTAATTTATTGCTTCATTTAGGGGTTCTGCTAGAAATTAGGCTAGATACTTCTGTGCGCTCATGTTCTTGAAACACACAAATCCTACAAAACAAACATGCACTTTAGATGTTTGTGGATTATAATAATGAATTTTATTTCGATAAACAAAATTACCTTGCTAAAAATGAGAAATGTTATTGCTGTTATTTCATGATTAGTTTTTCGCAGACTTGTTAGTAAACATCATTATCCAATTATGGAACTTGTTCTTTCATTTCTCATCAAATTGATTACAGACCTCAGCTCTGTTGAAATTCGAGCCATTTAGATGGTTGAAAAATAATCAAAAATCTCTGGTTGTAACTTGTTCTTTCTATATCAATTTCAACTGAGCAAAAATTGTAAAGCAAATACAGTTGGTCATTTAAGTGTGCCGGGAATTTTTTAAATTAAATGCACAACCAAAATACAAATATTGTCAAAAGTTGGTGCATATGCCATGATCATATTAGGTGCACTAAGAATCATTGCAAGTCAAATAGCATACAGGGTAGGTCAAAAAATATTTAAATTCTACAACAGTAAATTACCCTTATTTCAGAGAATTCAGCAAAATGTTATTGAGAAAAGTTATTGAGAATTATATGTTATGCCTGAATAACAGAACATAGCGTCCCAAGAAAATAATTTTTCAAAACAATAATTTTCCAAATTTTTTACCCTAAACACTTTCATAAATTAATCAAATTCAATTTCGCATTACTTTTTCAAATCCAAGCATATTTGTTAAAACAACCATCTGAGATCTGGCGAACGAGGACGCCAACGGGGATCGGTATTTCGTCCTGACCATTTATCACCAAATTCCCCATTCAACCATCCCGAAACAATCCTAGCAGAATGACATCCATCATATTCAAATCATAATTTATTTCGTTCTTGTAAACTCATACTATTCACATAATCCGTCGGTTCTTTTCCAAAAACTGTAAATAGGTATCACCATTTAGGTTTTGGCAAAAAAACGGCCCTATCAATTTGAAATTGTTTTCATGTGATCCATACTGAAAAACAATGCGTATTCAGAATAATTTGTAAAAACACTGTCAATGTTATTACAAACAACTTTTTACAAAACAACCAAGTAGTAAATTCAGTACCTTCACAACCACCACACAACTCAAAAATAACATAATACTTTATGTCCCGAATTATCGGAAAGGATTGAACGGTATGACATCAGATCAACTAACACATGAAGATAGATACTCATACGAAAAAAACCGAAAAACACCGAATAAAAAAAAATTGTGTATGAAAAATACCTTGTTTATGTTGAATTTCTAAAAATACTGGATACATTTCTTTATTTGTACAAAGACACAAATACCAAATTTTTTTACCCCAACTCAAAAATCAACGCTTCTCCTGTACAAAGTTTCAACCTTCTTTCAACCCCTTTAGTGTTGAATTTCCAAAAACCCTGAAATACGCGTTTCTTTATGCAGGATGTAGCCTTAATAGCAATTTCATGACTTAACTTCAAACCTAACGGTACTCAAAATTTTCACCCACCTTCTCACCCCTTAGAATATTTTTATTGAATGCCTATGTCATCATAGGAATATGTTGTAAAAATTTCAGCCCTCTTGGTTCAGGGTTTGGTCTGAGCTTTTATTGTCAGTCAGTCAGGACATGTTGTTATACAGTGAACACGTGTCTTTACGGGGCCGGAAGAGAAAAGTCGCTCGTACACGTCAATTTAAATATTTGAACGTGCACATTTTGATATATATTTTTTAAGTGACGTAATACTTGTACGAGTTAAGACGTCATCGACATTTTTTTGTAGCAATTCTCGTATTTGATAGCGTCGTTTGATAGAAAAATTTTTTCCGTATACAGTACGATGAATTTTATGTATGATACATGATACAATTGAATATTAAAAGAACGCACTACGTCTGATGTGACACTGGAAGATACAGACTAAGAGCTGACTGACATAAGAAAAATGATTTAGTGCCTGGGCAAAATATTTTGGAAAATTTTTGATACATCAATCATTATCAAAGTGCTTTATTTCAACTCTACCACTGCCCTTTATTCTCTTTGAATTGAGGAATTATTTATTTTGGGAAGCCCAAGTGATTGGTTGTGGGACGCCCAAACCAAATATTTTCTCAATTTCGAAAGGAAAAATAAAAAAAAAAGTTTTGAATTTGAACCCACGCTACACGGATAAAAATATATAGTAGATATTACCAGAAATATAGTAATCTCTAACAACATTTCTGGTACAAAGGAAAAATTAGGTAAAATGAAATTATTTAAAAAAATGCAAGTCATTAACATAAATTATAGTAATGCATTGAAGATATTTTATATTAATTCAGAGCATAGGTGATTGTTTATACCAAACATACTTCATAGTAACCTGAACTAAACGTTATATTCCATAGTAAAATACCTTATGTTCAAATCGCAAAGATTCATATTTGTGGCAGTTGCATTATATCTCTTCAAAATCACAGAACTATTATTGTATTAATGTAAGTATATTAATTTCAAGTGTAGAAATACTGTATGTTTAACAAACATGAACTTTTATTCCCAGAATAAGAAACTGATATTCGCATTCCAAATATGAAGTTTGTTTAATTTCAACATTATTTTCTACTTATCACTGATATATTTCAACCTGCTGATTGATCAAAATATGATACAAAAGTGTCCTGAATATTCAATATGAAGCAATATATATTTTCATATCAAGAGATCATTGAGTTCTTGTCTATTTGGGAATTTCTGAAATGTTCTGTGAAAAATCAAAATACATTTTAGAAGTTTATAAAATTCATTTAAATTAACATATACATCCATATTATCTTTAGAAAATATATTCTCATCAAATATTATTTATGCAGAGGGGCCAAATGATATTGAGTAGATTTCTCAAACAGGAATGTGCTTCCAATCTTCGTCTCTCGAGCTCTGGTACTAAGGTATCATCATTTGATGTATTGCTCTCATCATTATCAACAGGGTAACATTGAATCTGAAAAACAGATAAAATTACAATATTCGATTAATCTAGTTATACTTTAATTCAGCGTTATCAAAATTTTCATTTACCAACTTTGAAAATAAATAACGAAATAAAAAAAAAATCAGCCACAAGTTTGAATGATTCACCCTTGTATATAGTTATTATCAAAGACTTACATTTTCCCTGGATAATAAATACTTAGTGAATTCCTTTTTGAATTTCAATCGTTCTTCTATATTGGGAATCAACTCCTTCAAATTAATATCATCCATCAAATTGAAAGCATTCTCATCTATTTCGTTATCTGAAAATTAACTAGAAATCTATATTTGCATGAAATTTTTTCCTAACCCATTATGCAAACGAAAAATAGCTGGTGTATTTTTTTGAGTAATTCGACCATAGTCCGAATTGGCCAATGGCAAATGTGTCAATAATCGAAAGAAACATAACCTTTCTCACACTTTTAGATTATTTCCATAACACATCAAAACCGCTGCTATATTTCAGAACTTTAATTTTTTCAGAATATTTAAAACATTTACAGCAAATCAACCAGGTTAGGTTCATAATTGCTATCAGTAATTTGTGATCATTGAAAGGGCCAAGAAACTATTGCAGGTCAAAGTATGGCTTGATATATGGTGAACGGTGTGCCAAATCGTTGTCCACAAAAACTACACAAACATAACACCATCCTCTGATTGTTTCGCAAACCATTTCTTGTTGTGACACTGTACCTTCTGTCTTCTGTGGCCAACCAAGACTACAACCGACACGGACGCTCTTAATATGTACGAATATGCAACACGTGATATATAGTGGAATTAGATTATGATCATGCAATATATTAATATTATAAAGATTATCCAATCAAGCACGTGACATGAATATACTCTTCTTTCAATTTTTAACGAAAATGAATTGATCCAGTGTATCTAAAGTGAAAATAACAAACAAAATAAAACAAGTATAATTCAATTCAATTCAATTCAATTCAATTCAATTTATTCGTAAACCATAATAACAAGATATTTGTATACATACAATTTATGACGGTTATCCTTTATAACTCCAAGGGTTCACCTAAGCACTCAAGGTGCTTGTTTTGTGCAGCTCCTTGAAAACTAACCGCAGGATAATATATATAGAGTGATAAAATGAATTTGGTTATACATATTATATATTAATCCACGAAACACCATTCTTTCAGACAAGATTCCAAATTATAATACTTACATACTTTAAATAAATCGAATAAATCCATGAAACCCCATTCTTTCAGAGGAGATTCCAAATTCATTCTTATTACAACACAACGAATCACAGTTAATAAATGAATCATATGCCTGTGGAAAAGGAATACCGACATAGACGCACATCTCAACTACACGTCTGCAACTCAAACTGTGCCACCTGCAGAGCGTTTTGGATCGAAAAGTGGAAGTTTGAATCCCCCTCCAATCTTTTTGAAAATCATTATTATTCATGACCACCATTCGTATGGTTGAGAATTACATTTTCTAATGTTCATTTTCTGATATATATAATATAGTAATGTTTAAGATAATATATTTTGACAATGCGGATTTTAAGATATCATTCTGGTAACGACAGGAAGACTGTATGTTACATAAAAAGTTTGAAACCACTAATGAACAATATTTGATAGAAAAGATAAATTATCCCAGAAATTGAAATAATTTCTTTACAATAACGTATGTCCACCACATTTTTCTCCGTGTACCTTTCAAGAACCAGAGTTCAAACTGGCGTTTCAGATCGCTTGGCCAATCTGACTTGAAAGTGATAAGAGCAAATCAAGCACCTATTAGTGCTGAGAAATTTTCCGAGAAAAGGACATTCGAAATTTTTATATACAATTTGTCACTCGATCGGCCATTAACATAAAATTTAACATAAAATTAACATAAAATTTAACGTATTGTGTGCAGGGATATATCTTTCATATGACACTTCCAAATACGATGGTTGCTATTTGAAAAAATGTCGATGACGTCATAACTGGCACAATTATGACGTCACCCCAAAGAGTTATATGTCAAAACGAGCACGTTCGAATATCTGATTTTGAAAAAAATGTTTTTTTTTCAAATGGTACCCACCTAGGGCCATCTTGCCAATCGATAGAGAATTTAATTACCAATTCAATGATATACATTATGTACCACTTTCTTTCTGTTCAAAACGTAGAGAGCCATCTAACAAAATGAAATCAATTTGAAAATATTGGTAGGTAACATGACATCTATTCATTCTTTCGAACTTAACTTCAGAATGGTAACAATGAATTACCAAAAATAATTGGCTTGTCAATATGTTATGATTATAAACCTATTACAGAAAAGATAATTTTTATATGAATCTACCGACTGAAACAGTGAAACATTCAACGTACAAATTATTACCCACAATACCATTATCCTGTTTTCAATAGAAAAGTTTCACAACCATCGAAAAGTCATTCAATTTATTAATGGCCACTGATATGTTCGAAGTGTTGCCCGTTTTCCCCAACAATAGAATAGTTCTATTTATTGTACACCTCATCACATTTATCAGTTAGTGAGCAGGAATTTCCTGAAATGCGCGCCTCCAAAGGAGTTGGTCTCCTTCGAGTATACTTTGGATTTTATGTGAATCGGGTGATCTGGCTGGCCAAATGATTGGACAATTTGTTCCAATCCATCTCTGCCCATAGGTATCACTAAGATATTGCCGAACAATATCAGCATTATGTGGTCCTGCACCATCCTGCTGAAAAAAACATTATTTTCCTGATGTTCTCAGGTAAATCGTTGATATTATTTTGGATATCGTTCTCTAAAAATTGTAGCTATCCTTGGCGCGTCAAAAGTCCGTGAATTGGTTCAATAATTCTTGTCCCTATGATTCCTACCCAGACGTTGAATCCAAATCTTAGTTGAAAATCACCTTCTTACAGCAATCTAGGATTTTCTTGAGCCCAATACCTTGTATCATTCCTATTGAACAGTGAGCAGTATCTTCGAGGCAAAACCATTATTCGAATTATGATGACGCAAAAGCCAATTACAATAAGTAAATCTCCGTTCTGGGTAATTTCTTTATGGATGCAATGCAAACTGTATCAATATGAGCAATATTTATGTTTTTTTAATACTTTTCTTGCACTTTCCCTGCTGATCTCACATTCAATTTCCAATTCTCGCACTGAGGCAGATGGGGAAAATTAACATAGTGCTAAAACGATAGTTTCTGCTTCTCCACTGACGATGAAGTGGATGAGGTTCTGATCAGCTGGTTCTTTCCTTAGCATCATTTCCAATTTCCTGAAATATGTCCTCGATGGGAACCGTCTTAACGGATAACAAACAGCGTATAGCAAACTATCATTGACAGCGTTTTTCTGACATTCTCCGTATATCAATAGCATATCGATTTGTTCGTTTCGAGAATAACGATTATTATTTTCCATTTCGAAAAACTGTTTACAAACGAATCGAGATGACAAGTAAAATTGGTATTTCACTTCTGACATGACATTAATCACCTACTGTTTTCCATGATTCCACGCTACCTTTCATTTCATCAAACCTAAACGTATAACTCAGTGGAATTTGTAGGCTTCGTGTAAAATATTGTACAAATTCAATAATTGATCGTTTTTAGTTTTTAACAAAAAGAAAGTGGTACGTAATGTATATCGTGGAAGTGGTAATTGAATTCTCTCTCAGATTGGCCCTCGGTAGGTGCCATTTGAAAAAAACGATTATTTCGTTAGAAATGCGTTCAGAAAATTCATATTTCTGCTGTAGGATTTGTTATTGATC
This sequence comes from Gonioctena quinquepunctata, assembly GCA_018342105.1. Classification (NCBI taxonomy): domain Eukaryota; kingdom Metazoa; phylum Arthropoda; class Insecta; order Coleoptera; family Chrysomelidae; genus Gonioctena; species Gonioctena quinquepunctata. Next base: position 19,421 of record JAFIRS010005036.1, read on the forward strand.
TTATCGATGAAATGACTATTACTATGAGTTACTGATGTTGATTAGTATAGATTTCAACATTGAGATTTTTATATTTTGTTCAATTATGAAATTGAAATTTGGTGACTTTGTCGTATGTCATTTGAGCCATAAAATCCGAAAAACATCAAACATACAGGGTGTTCCATTCGAAAAATCGAAGTTGGTGGCTATTCTGGCGAAACTGGAAGTCAGCCATTTTGTTTTCATATGTCTGTCAATCCGAAATTGTGACTCATAGCTATGTATGGAATTTCATTCAAATCGGTTCATAAGTCAAGGAGATATATTCATGGCCCTAGTCCCATTGTCACCCTGTAGATATAATAAGCTTTATTGAAAATTGCATGAAGAATTTGGGAAGTTCATTCAATATTTTGGAAGCCAACATTATAGAACTGGAAATCAGTATAAAAATTCGCCAGTGTCGATGGAATTGTCGATTTTTTCAAAAAAAATTATTAAGCTTTATGTACTCTTCGCCGACCCTACACCTATTGCCGACCGTTAGCGTTTCCACCGTTTGAAATTTGAATATAGGAGAAAATACCAATATGGTTATGTTATTAATTGAGTCAGATGGTGCTGAAGATACTTGATAATATATTCAACTTGGCGTTAGTCGACCTCGAGCTCTAGCTGTTAGTCAGTTTAGGATTTTTGGCCTTAGAGTGCGGACCAGGTCCGAATAAAAACCCATTTTTGCTAAGTAAGAGCAAACATACTCTAATATGATTAAATCATATATCTTTTCTTTTTATTATATGAAAAATATGTCCATTTGCTCAAAAAAACATAAAAAAATATCTAAAAATAAAGTGGTCGGTAAAATGTTTATCACAATTCAATCCATTCCTATTACCGACCATTTGGTCGGTAATACGAAAACAGCACTAATTTTAAATAAAGTTTAACCCAGAAAATAAATACATCTCTCCTATAAAACTCACGTTTTAAAATTTATATTAGTTGTTCAGCTTCGGAATATATCACCGATCGCTAAATATTTCGAAATCACCTTTTTGTGATATTTTCTATTATGCCATGATGTCTTCGTTCCCCAGAAAATATATAGGCCTAATACGTTTTCTGTTCGGTTCAGCACCGAACTCAAACGTTAATAATTCAGGAAAAAAAGTTTCATAAGAAATTCAAAATGTATGGAACACAATGGATAGGGTCTGCAAAGTAGATCATGACCACTATGTTATGACTCAGAAAGTATGATTAATAAAGACCCGCGATATTTTTGGCGTTACATCGATAGCCGAATGAAAAATTATCATTTTCCTAATAGCTCTAAAGGCACAGATACTGTAAGGCTTTTTGCTGATTTTTTCTCAACAGTGTACACTGATCACTATGTTACTGCCTCATCATACAACTTTGACAATATTTGTAATATCAGCTCCTGCTCCATTAATATTGCTAGTATATTCGATCAAATTCAAAAATTAACACCTATGTTTTCCACTGGTCCTGATGGCATTCCTTATTGTTTATTGATGAATTGTGTATACAGGGTGGCCCACCACATTCGCCTCGGTATTTCTACGAGAAATTAAGAGAGTTAGGGAAAAACTTTTAGCACAGTTATATGTTGGTCCATGAGGAGCATATTCCAAAATTATTTCGAAATATATAGGGTGATCCCCAAAAATTACATACAAATTAATACAGACCATAATTTGAAAATTTTTTTCCCTAACGTGTAACAAGCTGCTCGTGACTAAATGTATTGCTTAGCTCAAAGGTTAAAGTTAACTACTACATGAAATTTTTAATGCAATATTATACAGAGTGGCGAAAAAAATTGCCTAAAAATTTCGACACACATTTAATTAAATAACTTCTTGAAGTTGAAAGGAACACCCCGTATTTAGTGGCGTGATTTGACGCAGAATTAGATTTCCTTCAAAACTATATTAGGGTTCCCTATACCTATCTCTTCTGCTTTTTACACAAAAGGCGTTTTAATATTTTACTTATGAGTAACTTTTTTATCTTAAAAATGAAACACACTGTATTGTAATGAAAAGCTCAAAAAGCATTTTTGAAGTCATTTCATCGAAAAATTGAGAATCTTAAATAGTTTATTATTTTAATAAATGCTCAAAATGGTGTCCATTATTCTCGATGCATAGGCGAACTCTTTCTTGAAATGAGTGCTGAACTCTGGAAAACATATTTTGCGGTATGGAACGAAACGCATTTCTTATTCGTACTTTCATATCCTGAGGTGTCGTTGGCGGTGTATCGTGAACAATACTTTTGATATATCCCCATAAAAAATAGCCTACTATTATTTAAAAAATAGTATAATAGGTTTTATAGGAAATCGTAAATGTATGTTTTTATTGACCCCATATTGTAATTTTGGTGTTTATTTCAATATGAAGTCTAATTTGCTAAGAAACAAGCGAATTTAACATATTTCGCCTCAATAATCAAACACGTGCATCTTCTTATTTTGAAGAATACTTTAATATTTCAGAAATGGCAATAAATTTGAGTTTTTACATTTGCCTGCATTTTACTTTAGATACACCGTATTTTCAAAAATTTAAACTTCTGCTTCTAGCGAATCTACGTATTCCTTAATAAAAAGGTTTTTAAAACGCTTTTCAAACTTTTCATTACAATACAGTGTGTTTCATTTTTAAGATAAAAAAATTCTCATAAGTAAAATATAAAAACGCATTTTCTGTAAAAAGCAGAAGAGATAGGTATAGGGAACCCTGATATAGTTTTGAAGGGAATCTAATTTTGCGTCAAATAACGCCACTGAATACGGGGTGTTCCATTCAACTTTAAGAAGTTATTTAATTAAATGTGTGTCCAAATTTTGAGGCAATTTTTTTCGCCACTCTGTATAATATTGCATTGAAAATTTCATGTAGTAGGTAACTTTAACCTTTGAGCTGATCAGTACATTTAATCACGAGCAGCTTGTTACACGTTACAGGGTGAAAACAATTTTTAAATTATGGTCTGTATTTTTAAATTTCCCAAAATTTCTCAGAAACGGCCAGTTTATAGTATCTAAAAATATAAAGAAATATAGGGTGTTCCATAAGAAAAAATATAACTTTGGTATGTAATTTTTCTGGGGATCACCCTATATATTTCAAAATAATTTTGGAATATGCTCCTCATGGACCCACATATAACTGTGCTAAAAGTTCTTTCCTAACTCTCTTCATTTCTCGTAGAAATACCGAGGCGAATGTGGTGGGCCACCCTGTATAGTCTTACTCAACCATTTTATACTTTTCAATAGTTCCCTCAGGTAGGTATTTTTCAGAAATTTTGGAAAAATCTATGAACAATATGGATTCCATTAGGGTAAATCAACTTCAACTAACCTACTAGTTTATCAACTTCATTGTTAATGCCTTAGAGATTTCTCCAAAGCTTTTGACAGAGTCAACCACGCTCTGTTATTAGCAAAATTGAAAGCTCATGGTGTTTCTGGTGAATTGCTCTACTGGCTATGCAGTTATCTGACCGAACGCATTCAGAGAGTTGAAATTGGTAGCTTCATCTCTAGGCCCATTTATGTTACTTCTGCTGTCCGTCAAGGGTCCCACTGTGGTCCACTTTTTTCAATTTATTTATCAATGATATCTTTTTTTTTTGAAGAGTCTAATGTCTTGTTGTTTGCTGATGATCTCAAAATATTTAATTAAATTAAAAATCAACCTGATGTCATTACTTTGCAAGCCGAATTATCTTCATTTTATGAATAGTTAAAACTAATGTCATTTACTTAAATATTAATAAATGCCACCGAAAACTTTTTCTAAATCAAACGAAACTGTAAATTTCATTGGAGAGACTGGTATCATCATTGTCAATTAGGTTAATTCCAAAAACCTTTTCTTAAATATTAATGCTACCAAATAACTTTTTTAAATAAAAAAAAACTGTTAATTACCATTATTTTATTGGAGAGACTGGTATCAACATTGTCAACGAGGTTAGAGACCTGGGTGTTACATTCGATTCCAAATAACCTTTTATCCACATATTAGAGACAATATTGCTCGTTTATTTAAAATGTTAGGCTTCATAATTCGATCATCCAATGATTGTTTGGTTCAAACAACAAAAATTCTATATCGTGCATTAGCAGATCAATACTGAATATTCATCTGTAGTATGGTTCAGAAATAGTTTTTACGCTTTGCTGCCTACAAAGGGATTGAATCGTAGTGGATATAACTATACTGATGAATACCCCAGAAGAGGTTATCTTGAACGATGGAAGATAGTGACTGAAGTTTATCTTTCAGTCGCAGATGATTCCACGTCTGTTTTTATGAACAACATGTTCATATTTCCAAACAAATCAACAGAACTATACTGATGTAATGCAATTTCTGAATTTGCAGTCTCTTGAACAAAGAAGGATCAATTCGGATATTTGTTCTCTTCATAAAATCATATCAGGATCTATCAATTGCCCCTGCATACTTTCTGAATTTCACTTTGATGTTCCAGCTAGAAAAACCTGAAAACTCAAAGATTTTCACAAAACTTTTCGCCAAACTAATTATTCACAAAATGCACCTTTCAACAGGATGGTCAAGTATGGAAATGATTATAGTTGTCACATTGAATTGTTCGGTTCTAATATTCCATCCATAAAACAAAAATTAAAGAGTTGTCTGATTTTGTTTTGAATTTGTTCTCGATATCAACTCACCTCAAAAGTTAGATTCATCAACTGTTTGTAATTTATTTTTATTTTATTTTGTTTTTTTTATTTAATTTTTTCACTTATATTTTTGTCATTTATCTATGTTATTTTCTCACTTTTGTCAGTTGATCTAAGTATGATTCATTATGTATCTTTGAAATTTTTTGTATCTTCTGTGTTCTATTTCACCTAATATTATAATCATTATTATTAATTTAGATATAACTAGGTTAAGTTTGTTACTTTAACTATTTATGTCAACCTGCAAAATTGGGTTTACCCGTGGATTACAAATAAATGAATGAAAGAGAGTGAATTTTTTTAACAAATGTTTCAGAAACAGTATATTAAATTCTACTATATCTTTCCTCAGTTCTAATTCTGAACTTCTGTACTGGCTATTCAATAATGAACACTAACCTATTTACAAAATATTCTATTTTATCTCAAGTTGGCATGGACATATCCTTTATTCAATTTATTTATTGCTGAAATGTGGACGGCATAAGGATCGAAAAATTTAAGTGATTTGCCTATTACCGACCGGGTGGTCGAGAAAAAGCTATCAACGACCTATATTGTTTTTTAACAATTTTGTTTTATTCTCATTTATAGTATATAATAAGGCCTAATGATACTATGTAAAAGTTTTTGTGTACTTCAGCAGGTAGTTCATTCATTTCATTTTCATTTGCCAGACTCAAAAATGGAAAGAAAAAAGAGATAATATTCTCAAGATCAACTAAGCCAAGCATTGGAGGCTAACAGAAACGGTACTGGTGTTAGATGGGATGCAGAGAATTCAATGGTCCAAGAACCACCTTATTGATGAAAACATAACAAGTATCCAGAAGGAGCAGCGAGTGGAGCTCATACCGTCTTGAAGAAAACTGAAGAGAAAACTATTGTTAAATGGGTCCTGTATTTACAAGATCTAGGTTTTCCAGTTATTCGAAGCCAGTTGATAGGCAGTGTCACCACCTCTAGTTTCATTTCCATATAGAAGAATGCCTTTTAACATAATAAAAAATATGACTGCAATTTGGGGAATGGGCCACTCAGACAATAGATGGATGATGGGGAAAAGCTCCTTCGAATATGTTCTATCCATAGGTCATCAGAACCAATGTTCTATTACTCTTTATTTGACTCCTGAATGGTCATTCATCCCATCTGAATTTGCAGGGAAAAAAGAATAATTCTCATAGGACTGTTCAACTCACTTGCATCAACCTTTAGATATTTCGATTTCTCGACCTCCAAAGAACGCATGGAAAAACAGAATACAACAGTGGAGAATTGTAAATAATGGCAAAAAACAAAAAAGAAAAGATGGTGCAGGTCAGCTTGAAATTTTATTGCTAGAAGTTATCAGGGAAAGCACCATCAAAAATGGATTTAAATCATGTGGCCTCTTTCCGTTTGATGTGAACAACGTTGACTTTCCTAAACTACCAACTCAACATGGAAACAAAAGTAGTTCATATACTGTACCCAAATCTGATATAGCCATAGCTGTCGAAGATGTGCTTAGTAGCCCAACTTTGGAGAATTCTTTGAAGGAAAAAGAAAAAGAAATACACCCACAGACTCTGATAAAAATAGCGGCAATGAATGGAGAGGTCTTGAGAAAGGCACAAGTTCATTCGATTTTTGGAAACAAATATCCAACGAATCCGAAGCTACTGGTGATTTTAATAATCAAGATCACGATGAAACAATAACTACCAATTGATGTGCTTTTCTATGAGATAACACGGAACCTGATTGTATTGCAGACATTAATATTGATGCAATACTAAAAAGGTTGTGAAAAACTTAACACCTACCGTAGTATCCCCAGACGAATATATTGAGTACCCACCAAAAAAGAGCTGATGCTGGAAGCAAAAGAAGGAAAATGGAAAGGCAGACCGAAAACATCATTCAAACAAGCTATGCCAAAACCGGAAAAAAGTAGAACCTACCCTGAAACAAAAGAAAACAAAGAAAGTTGATGGATATATTATTACAATTCATGAACGGAACTACTTTTCAGGAATCATTGATGTAAGTGGAGCTTCTGTGAAAACAATCACCTTGACCAATGGAAAATATCCCACGTTTTTGGATGAAGATATGTTTGCAATATCAGTGAACCCACCTTGATTATAAACGTGGTTTATTCAGTTGCTCAAATAGACGATTTGAAAAAAGTCGAGAAACTGTTTTTTTGTCTCAAAGTTCGTTCTAAGATATTTTATTTGAAACATTCATCTGAAGGTTCCATTACTTTTAGACAGGATATGTTATCACAATCATTCCATATGTTTTATAAGTAATATTTTTTACATTTATTTCATATTTCACAAAACATATTGCAATAAAACGTTAATTTAAAAAATTTCAAGATGACTCAAGGAAACGACGTTGAATTTGGTGCTAAACGGTACCATTTCAGACAATTGAAAATTCACAATTAATTGTAAGTTTCAACACAGTAAACTTAAGGATAATAATTCATTGCTAATTTCAAAATATCGACCAGAAAGTAAAAAATGTGGAAAAAAGTAATTAGTTTAGTTTTTTAGCGGTGTGATCTTGTATTTTTAATTTGGCTATAACCAAACCTTAAGAGGCCTGTAAGAGGTACATTTACCTCACGAAGTGAGCTGAAAATTCCTCCATATTTTTCAAGAAGACTCCAATTTTTTCACCAGTACCCATTTTTCCTGAAATATTTTTAGCTTTGGAAAATTCGAATTTGTCTTACTCATCATGCCAAAATCCATTGTTATTAGGGTGGAATTCTTTCATGTCCGTTAGGTATTTTACAAATGAGTCTGATGATCCACTGACATAACACGGCAACCAGAAACTATATTCTCCTGATGAAAATATTGATATGCAAGATAATCTGAAACTTTCGGAACTGATCAGAACATGATTTCAATACACCTTTCCTGAAAAATCCTAATTTTTGCTCATCTTCTTGGGAAACTTTTCCATATCTCCCATAGTTATCGGACGGAAATATTCCATTTTCACATTTTTCGAAAATAAGGCTTTCTGTTAATAAACAACAATTTGTTTGTTCTTACATGTTATTCAAGACCTGTGATCTCAGAGTTCGTTAATGATCCACAATGACGTATATTATTTACAACATTAATCATATATAAAGATTGGAACCACACCTGGGAATATCAAATTGAATCATTTCACTGTGTTCAAGATACCAATAGGGAAAAAGTAAAATGGCGGTGTCATCGATATTGTGCGTTTTTCTGGCGGTTGCTTCAATTTCTACCATTGAAGCACATGAAATTGGTAATTATTTTTCAATTCATTTATAACTAATAAGATTTTACTTGTGACTACTTGAACGAAAATAAGAATATTTTGGGAAATCATAGGAGGGTCTACTCCTCGCATTGCAGTTGTAATGTCACAAGAGAATGAGAATAAAGTGAAAATAATTCGAAAGATTTTCGAAAACTTGTTACCAGGCAATAGACACTAGAGCCCAACGGGCTCGAGTGGCTATTACAAAATGGCAACAAGTTTGAGGAAGAAATCTGGAGAGTCATTTTCTACTTTATCGCACTCTCGTGTGGTATTCTATAGATTATTTTTCGATGTTACGAACATAAACACATTTCCTCGCACAATGATACAATGTACTAAACCGATTTTGATTCATTTCTCATTTTCATGCGATTTGATGATAGACGTCATATTAAAAATATACGTTGTCATACAGTGAAAAAATACCTCAAATTATTCTCGCAGCAATTTTCTAGGTAGAATATTCCCACTATAATAATGTTTTGATTGGCCAACTGCATTCTGATTGGGCTTCAATATCTAGTGGAGGAAATCTAGTGGAGGAAGGGCGCGGGTTTTGCCAAATGAACGTTTTGTAATCCTTGTGGTGGAAGTGGAACGAGAGAAGATGAGAAAATACTGGAATCGCTGGAGTTATTTTCATTTTGCTTTTGTTTATAAGTGTTCAAACCGGAACTTCCATCGAATACCCACTTATAGGATTGCACATTATACATTCCCAAAGATATTTGGGTAAAAATAAGTTCTTTCAAAACTGCAACTAAATGATTTGCCGTATTATTCAGAAGGGCCTGTAATTCAACTTGGACACAATTAGCACTGATAGTGATAGATTCTTTTTCTGGGAAGCAGAGTTTTTTCGGCATTTTGCACTATTTTGTAAGAAAGAAATCTTTTTTCATCCTCACATATTATTACTTCATCTTGATGTCTAGACAGTTTCGCTCCTATGATCAGTAGCGGCGTTAGGGTAGGGCGCGGTTGGGCGACCGCCCAGGGCGCCGGATATGAAGGGGCGCCGCAGGCGCATCTTTATACAGGGTGTTATGTAAGTACGTGGCCAAACTTGAAGGGGTGATTCTTCGAGTAATTCCAAGACGAAAAGTTCATATAAACATAGGTCCGGTCGAGGGTCCGGTAATGCTTAGTTTTCAAGATACAGGGTGTCAACATTCTCTAAACTCTAAATCAGATATAGATGGTTGTATGCTGAGTGATAAACTCGTAAGTCTGAAATCTTTTCTGCCTGATCAAAATGTGGTTACTCCTGTTTTTGTTTTGAATCTTATCAAAGATCGCAACTTACAAGAACTATATTCAAATGTATGGATAGCATTGCGAATATTATTGACTATACCCGTAACGGTTGCTAGTGGGTAGAGGAGTATTTCTAAGCTTAAGCTGATATCTGATCGTCAATATCTCAATCTAGATTGACAAACTCGGCAACTTTGTCAATTGAAAATGAAATTATTCAAAACATCGACTTTGATAACCTAATAAAAGAGTTCGCCGATAGAAAGGATAGAAGAGTAATTTTCTTCAATATATGGTTATTTCTTTTGATAAATGGTTATTTCATTATATCCTTTGCGTTTTTTCGTATTGGTTTGAATTGCAGTTAGGGGGCGCCGTAGAAATTCCGCCCAGGGCGCTGATAGTGCTAAAACCGGCACTGCCTCTGATCATTGAAATAGCTTCTTTCTCCGCCATCGTACCTAATTTTTTGTCTTCCATCTCTGTACCGTTCTACACTTCCCAGACTCATATTCGTTATATCTTAAAGTACTTTTGAGCATCCGAGAGTTCATCAGCCGAAAAATTTTGTCGCTATTCCAGGGTCTTTTTACGTTTGCTGCAATCGAAAACTTCAGCGAAAGATACTTTTTGACGGCTTTTTTTTTATCGGAAACCTCACAGCCAATTTTTATTTTTACGCAAGGCTTTGTTTACGCAAGAATTTGTGTTAGATTCAATTCACTTATGTTTGAACTGGGACATAAAATGAGAAATCAAATAATTGAACTCAATTTTTGATTATTTGGAACATTCACACATATTTTGGATATGTTGTTTTACCAAACTCATCTGTTCCCCGATATTATTTCAGACAGTTTGCCTCCTGAGAACAACCAAGTCAATCCTGGACATTTTCAGAGTTTTCTTTTGAAAACCTGGAACAATTAAAGAGAATTACTAGTATCCCTCTTGAGTAAAGGTATCACTTTCATAGCATATAACTCCAGAAGGAGCGGAAAATGACAGCTGTTAGGGTGTTGTACTTTCGAGAATAGTAATTGAAGAGAAAACCTACTTGGAAGCTCTTGGAAAGTAACTTATTGCATTATTTCATCTTTCAAAAGAGAATCTGAACAGGACAACTTTCAACGCAAATGATTAGACTTTAAATAAAATATAACAATGAAAATATATGAACAAAAGCCAAGTACATACCTTCAGATGAATCCTCCATAGCATGCATTTGATTTTTCTAAACAGAGCAGAAGTTATGGTCAACAACAATTTTATTTTTATTCTGCGTCGATTGAGAAACCTGTCAACACGTGAATTGAAAGGAAATTTCAATTCCAGATTAGAAAAGAATGAAATACGTAAGTAATCTTTCGGTGCGTGAATTCACTAGACTGACGTTTAAAGTAAATTGTAGAATATCATGTTCTATGCGTGCAGACACCACTGTGCGGAGCCAAACAAACAAACAAGCAAACTAATCACATAATGTGTAAAATGATGGCAGCAGGGTGCGCGGCGGCGGCGACGCTTCCTTTCTCCGGGTGTTGCCGAGCGTTCTCGAAGTCAATATCAGCGAGACAGCTACCCGATTGGGTACACACGTGACGGCACATGTCGTTGCGAGTGGTCGTGCAGAGAGCGCATTTTTTTATTGTTATTGTTTATAGCTGGAAATTTCACGTTGCATTTTTATGTTATTTTGATTTATTCATTTCTGTAAAGTAATTCGATCATATTCGTTGATTGTATGTTTGGCGCTGACTCAAAATTAGTTACGTACATTAGTTTAAGAGCTTAGTTATTGACAGAAAAAAAAATCATTTTATTTTTTGCTTTTCAGTTTATTTTTTCGTCGGTTCAATTTCTTTCAAATCTAGATTAATTTTAACATATTTATTCACCCACGTTACTTTAACTTTTGATTGTTATATACAGAAACCACGAAAAAAAAGGATTTGTTAATTCAACCAAAGGGCCGCATCAATGGAAAATTGGCTTTCGGTAAATTTGCTCGAATTTTTTATATATTGCATAACTCGTGATGCTGATCAAAGGTCTCCATTGCACCATCGCTCTAAATTCAACAGTTTAGATTATAAAGGGTGCTAATGATAACTTTTCCAAAATTTCAAATGGCCATTGTGAAGAGACCTTTTTGAATATATAAACTAAATCGAGTATGCATCGATTGTTCATACGGCCGATTTGAATATAATATAGAGAACAATGATTCCTGCACATACAGACGATATACAGGGTGAGTCCAAGGATATCCAGTTTTATTGTGATTTCCACAAAATTGAGCGGTGGAATTTCATTCATTTTCAGATATTTTTTAGGATACCAATATCAATTGCGATTGATGATATAAGCATCTCCGGAATCAAACTGACATATATATTAAGTATTTCTCATGAAACTACACCAGTCCTGCTTATTGATATATACAGATGCCTGAAATTCCGGAAAAGTCGGGCACAAACTCGATACATAAGTTCACTCTGCAGATACAAAAAATATACAGTATCCTTTACTGATAATTTCCTTGAAGTAGTTATGATTGATATTGATGTCATTGAAGCATTTCCACAAATATGTGTTCGACACATATCGGGTGAAAGATTTTGAACAATTTTCTCTAGAATATTTTGAATGATATGTATACGAGTAGTAGAACGACTCGAGTGAAGGTAAAATAATCTCGAAATATATCAAAAAATAGAACAAAATCATTGAATAATAATATTTCAGGTAACTGAATATGCTCATATTTCAAAAAATTTCCCAGAGTGAATCACATTCGCGAACAACAAACAACACAATATTCCTTGCAGAATTTCTAGATTCTAGATATATGTTGCATATGGAATTTTAGAATACACCACAATCGACTTTCCACCAATGACTAGAAAAACTACCTATTCGCAAAACATACTCGTTACACGAATTCCCATCTCAATTGGTGAAATGTCGATTGATTGGTCATTGAAACTTCCTGTTTATGGAAAGGAATACATGTTTAGTAGCCTGGCTGTGAACCATTTGTGGCCAATATAATAACCATTTGTTTAACGAATATTGAATTGTCATTCTGCAATCATCGCATGAGAACTTAACATAAGTTCTCATTGAAATCATATCAATTATTGAAAAAATTGCTAACCGTTACCGATTTAATCGTCCTGAGTGTGATGTTATATTCGATACACCAGATATGGCGCGACTCGTTGGAGAACCAAATGAATTGAACGAGAAATTGCTATTGAGAGACGCAACCAGAGAGGACTTCTACATGTCGCAGAAATTTATGGAAATAGAATCTGTTTGACATGCAACCAATCAATTATACAAGAGATTCATCACCTTGAAAAAGAACCAGGATGTTTGAGATTCAATATAACAAAATCGTCAAGGCACACGTGTCTCATTTGCAATGGTATAGCTGATCTTCAAAGACTCACAATAGGATGCAGAGTCAACGTGTTCATGAATCAGAACATCTATATACCAGAAAATACCCGATCCTGTAGAATAAATCTTGATAATCGTGGGTTTTTATTTCCCATCCTACAGATAGGCTCAAGATATATCAATAGACCCCACGCTCTGGAAGGTCAGGAACTTCAATCATTTTTAATCTAACTCTGAACCACCGCTAAGCGTAAATTGGATTACGTAGACGAGAATAGTTTTTCTGATGAAGAATTCAAATCCATTGCTCCGCTCACGAAAGAACAGTTTGGTGACTTATAGAATCATTGTGTATATGTACCAAGACAAGATAGAAGTGAGAGACATTTCTAAAAAATATTTATTGGCATTCTTAGGCAAACTCCGACAAGATATTTCTGATGAATTTTTAACCATCATATTCAATTATTTAAGCCGCCTGGCAACAAGTTCAGTGATAACTAAAGTACGAGAATCTTTGATGACTCGTTTCGTATCTGATAATATAGGATTTACCTCAATAGCAAGAGAACAATTCATAGAACGACATGTTAGTGTTTTTGCGAATCAATTGTACAATCCACAACCCAATGAACCAAAAGCAATAGTTTATATAGATAGTACTTATTTGTACATCGACAAAAGTTGAAACTTCCGGGTATTACAACAATCAGATTCTCAACACAAAGGGAGATATTATATCAAACCAGTCCTAATTGTGGGTAATGATGATTACATTTTGGATATTCAAGGCCCATATTTCGCTGATTCGGAAAATAATGATGCACGCATACTGCAGAATGAATTGAGTTTAGATGTCAACCTGATGAGAAGATAGTGTCATCCAGGTGATATTTTTATTTTAGATAAGGCTCTTCCTTTCTTTCAGAATATCGGCATTCATTGTGAAGTGCCTTCAGTTCTACCTCGAGGACAAAGACAACTACTAACTGACGAAGCCAACAAGTCCAGAATCATAACAAAAACTAGATGGATAGTTGAATCACGGAATGATCATTCACAGACAATGTTCGAAATTAAATAACACAAAATTGATACACATCATATTAAAAATTTTTTTTTTCTACAAATAGCAGGTGCGATAATAGATCACGAGTTCTGCAAAATATAAAATCGAGCAAATTCATTGAAAGCCAATTCACCATTGATGCGGTTCGAGGTCCTGTATTTGGTCACTCTTATTGGCTTGATACGAATAAATAAAATGCATCCCAAAACACAGGTGTATTCTATTAATGGAATCATTATATTGCGGTGACAAAATGCCTTTCTTAATGCATTGCTTGGATTTCTTTGATTTGACTATATGTTCGTCTATCGAAACAATCTCCAACTCATATTGATTGATTTGTTTCAACACAAATATAATATTTATTTATATATATAAACAACAGAAATGGATTGAAGGATATTATATTGGTTGAATTATATGTGTTAGATGGCGAAGCTTTCACACAACTGACCTTGACTTAGATGATGTGATCGAATAGCAAAGCTTATCATCGTTGCGACGTGTAGGCTCTCATGCCATATGTCTGGTGTAGGCTCTCATTGACATATTTGTCAATTCAGTTGGTTAACAAAATGGATATTTTCAGTGAAGAAATCAGCTTATTTTGTTGAATTGACATTATATTGAATTCATCAATTCGACATAAAGACTTGTTTGATTGAATATTGTTGTTAAAACAGTCAGCAAATTTTTTAGATCTGATTATTCGATTCAACAAAATAATAACATGGTTGAAACAACATTTCTGCCAAAACCAGTTATGAATAGAGTTTGTCGAAGAAGATATTTGGTTCATGCAAATAAGTTTCAGTTGATTGAAACTTCAAATTTGATCCATAACCCAGAAATAATTTTACTCATTTTGAGATTATATTTTGTCGTGCATAAACGACATTTTATTTGTTTGATTCAAATAAATTTTATTTGATTCAACAACTTTTTTTCTGTGTGGCACGAGCGACTTTGTCCGCGTTGAAATTGGTATTTGTTGTGTCGACATTACAAATTCCCTTTAGGGACGGAATTTCTGAAACTACTGAAACAAGTTTTTCTTTATTTGTAACAAAACCCCAAATATAAATGTTTATGGCCCTTACTTCAAAACTAACTGAAACATGTATTTCTCTATCCCTTAGACCCAAACTTGAAAATTAACGGAACCTCCCTTACAAATTCCCATCCCTTTCCATCCCCTTTCACCCCTTTAGGGGTTGAATTTCTAAAAACACTGAAATATATATTCCTTCCATTCGTAACGATGACTTCAAATACCAATTTTTATGACTTCAACTTGAAAATTAATGGATTTCCTAGACAAACTTCCAATTCTAATTTCAACCCTATTTCACCCCTTGATGAGTTGAATTTCTAAAAACACCTAAACACGATTTTTTATTTGTAAAAAAACCCCCATATACCAGTTCTCATGATCCTAACTTTAAAACTAACTGTACAGACTTTCAACCCCCATTTTACCCTTTGGGTTGAATTTTCGAAAACCCTCAATTAAATTTATTTTCATTCGAGAAGAAGAGCTCAAAAAATTATTTCCATGATTTTTATTTCAAAATCAACTGTACTCTCACTTTCACCCTCCTTCTCACCCACCTTTTCAACCCTTTATGGATGGAATATCAAAGAAATATTAGGTGATGAAACATTTTTCTGTTCTTTATCAGTATACCCAATTTTCTCGAATATTTTTCGTTTTTTTTTTTAATCCGATTTTCACTTGAATATGCCAATTCGAATACAGATAGGAGGAAATGAAGAATGGCACAGTATTTGTATATGAAATGTAATGCAAAAGAATGACGGATTTCATTATTATTTACATTTTCGTATAAAAAACAGAACACCTTTTTTCGACGATGAAATGGAAAGAAGGAAAACAATGAGTTATTCCCCGGTATCATCAATATGGTCCTAAATTGGTCAACTCCGTATTAATGAAGAACAATGCGGATCAACTAGTACTTAAATTCACAGGACTTCCTACTCTGTCCGCAAAAGATCTTTGCGAAGTATGGTACCCAATTATTCAAAAATATTGGAAGTATTTATGAAAAACATAAAATTGAGAAGTGTAGTAGGCAGACTTCTAGTCCACACCAAGAAGTTACTAGAAAATTCTTATTATTTTTCCATATTCTTCAGCAACCTTTACCTTTTTATACAGAAGGGTACTCGTTTCAATATTCTTCTCAAAGCCAAAAAAAAGTTATGACCTCTGTATTAGAAAATATGTGCAATTCGAAGAAATATGGAATGTTTTTTTTTTCTGAAAGTTTCCGGTTCTCTCTCCTACTCTCACTTCTTTTCTGTACATTTAAGAGGTAATAGAAATACAAAAACAATTTTTTTGATTTTTCAGGTGACAAAGTTCGTATAGTGTCAAAGAAGACTGGAAAAGCTTTGGAAGCTAAAGGGGAAGATATCATTCTGAATTCCCCAAGAGACTCCTTGAAACAGGTATGGATACTAGAAGGCACTCTAACAGGCGACTACATTCTAGAAAATGCTGCATATGAGGGGTAAGTATGGACAAACGGGATAATATAAATCATTTTGGATCTATCGAAGGAATTTGGTGGGTTTTGGGAATATCATAAAAGCTATATTTTGATATAGCTATGACTTATTTATCACTTCCGATGGATACTTCCTTTGATTTTCTGATGGAATACCTTTTTCATTTCGATACTCAGTAGAATTTTTTCAAAATTGAAAGACAAGACCCCATGCACCAGCTGTTCGGATGTAGTTTACTGTATAACGTGTCAACACTGTGATAAACAGTACATAGGACAAACGTCCAGACAGTTGAAGGATCGCATCACCGCACACAAAAGTGACAGTAGACTGCACCCGGAGAGATGTGCACTGAGTGAGCATGTCTATAAGGAAGGACATTGTATGGATTATAACTCAGTTAAAATTTTATCCAACGAAAGAAACACTACCAAGAGACTCTTTTTAGAGATGGTTTACATTTTACAGGCGGAAAATCCTTTAAATAAAAAAACACAGATTTAAATCATTTGAGTGAGATTTACTCTTATTTAATTTTTGTAGACAATCCTAATGTGAGGGACAATCAGCAGATTGCCCACATGAATGCGAATAACATAGTTCGATTATTTTAATGTACATCATCTTATATTCACACATCAGTATTCTTAATTCATTATGATAGTCAATTAACTTTTATTCAAATCTATATATCGAAATGTTCCATGCCATTGCCAAGTTCACTTGGTTACACTGCTTCATTCCCAGTGGTCCATGTTATCAGTCTATTTGAGAATTCATTCATTCACATGTCTAGTTGACAGCCTGTTCAAAGAAAAACACTGTTGAATCACACAATTGAGCCTCAACATAATAATACATTGTTTCCGTATGTAATTTGGATTGTGGTTGATTCCTGTGAGTTTTAAAAGATGTTTTATTCCCAGATTTGTCCATATAATATTATTATTATTTCAAACATCATCTCTGCATAACCTCACTTACACTGTAAGTTATAACTGTCTGTTTATAGTAATAATAATGAGAACTTATCTTCTCATGCTGAAAAAAAAATACAGCTCGGCTCATATTGATATCAATATAAAAAATGCATGGAAAATGAACAAACTATTCCCGATAACTTCGACTTCGAAGTCACACACCTACAATAACGTTCGTACGATGCGATCGCAGAAATTCAAATAAAATCATACATATAACAGATATTTTTATATTGTGTTAAATAACGTGTTATATTTCGAACCATATGTCTTCAAAGAATTATTTCAGTGCATATATTTTAATATTGTGTCAAGTTAAATATGGCTCACACTCCATACTTTTAATTTTAGTGTTTTGACCTGATGATGACGAATACCATGTCAAAACGTCGTTAGAAGAAATTATATGAATTGACTGGATCAAACCGTTATTCCGAAAAATTTAAGAAAAAAAAGAAATATATATATATATATATATATATATATATATATATATATATATATATTTATATATAGACTTATAAACTTAAAGGTACAAAAATCTCAATTGTCCATGATCTTACTCCCCAACAAAGACAGGAACACAATATACTTAGGAAGCATTTGATACTAGTCAGACAGGACAAAAAGAGCTGTAATGACCATTGTTTTATCAAAACACCAGATGATAACTTCAAGCCATTCGTACAAAGGACACCGATAACAGATCATCACCCCATTTTACTAAATTTAAACTTCAAAGAAATAATCAATAAACAAAATAAATCCCGATATAAAGAAATAACTGATATGAATAAACTAAAAAAAATTATAAAAAGCATAAATTGGAGCAATTTTTATACAATAAAAAATGTCACCGAACTAACAAATATTCTCTATTAAAGAATAATGAAAGCATTAGAAGAGAGTACAACCAAGATAAAGATAAATCATAAAAAAACGAAGAGGACCCCGTGGATAACAGAAGCAATACTAAATTCTATTAAAAATAGAGATAAAATGTACAAAGCCTCGAAGAGAAATCCTAATGATTGTAACTTAAAACGTAAATTATTATCTATCAGAAATAAGCTGAATTTGTTACTTAAATCTGCCAAAAGTAATTATTATAAAAATAAAATATTGGAAAACTCAAATAATAATAAAAATGTCTGGAACATTGTAAAGAAAATAACAAATTCTAAAAAATGTACAGAAATTATAAAAGAAATTGAAATCAATGATGGCACAACTACGGATGAGAATTCAGAAATGGCCAATGCGTTTGTAAAATATTTCACCAATGTAGGAGCTGATCTTGCCAGTAGAATAAAAAATAAGAACTATCAACGAAAAAGGGGTATAAATGAACAATCTTTATTCCTAACACCTACGGATAAAAAAGAAATCAGTGAACTCATTACCGAATTAAAATGCAACGAATCTCCTGGCTTTGACAAAATAACAGCAGAAATCCTAAAAGAAATAAAAAATCATGTCTGTAAACCTATTTCGCACATAATCAATAACATCTTCTCCTCTGGTGTTTGCCCGCCTCAGTTTAAAAAAGCAATAATCAAACCAATTCACAAAGCGGGTCCAAAGAAGTTGACTAAAAATTATAAACCTATATCAGTTATATCCAATATTGCAAAACTATTTGAAAGAGCGTTGAAAAACAGGATCACATCCTTCACTAACAAATTCAAACTGAATAATAACCGTCAATATGGATTTCAGCAAAATAAATCGACCCAAGATGCTATAGCGTATTTGACATCAAAGATATCAAAAAGTTTGGACACTGGGAAAAAATCTGCTTGTGTATTTTTAGATCTTGCTGAAGCATTCGACACGGTCTGTCACTCTCAACTACTAGATATTTTAGAGGACCTAAGATTCCGAGGGGTAGCTAGAAAATTAGTAGAAAGCTACTTAAGCGACAGGAAACAACAGGTATCACTCAATGGTAGTTTGAGTATAGAGTGCACTGTGGAGTATGGCGTACCACAAGGAACAGTGCTGGGTCCAGTGCTCTTTATACTCTACATAAATGATCTCTTTAACATTGAATCATCTGAAGAAGTCATCAGCTCCGCATATGATACCGCCATAATTTTCTAAGCTGAAAATTTGGATAATTTGAAAACCATCATAGAGAATGATTTGAAACTTATCAAAAATTGGTTCGACTATAAGTTACTGACAATCAATTTTGAAAAAAACATTTTATATGCCCTTTTCATGTTATGAAAACACAAATCCTCCATTTAGAGACCTGAAAATTATGAATAATTTGAGAATAAAGCAGACCGAGACGATTAAATACCTAGGAATAACAATCAATAAACATTTAAGATGAAACATACATATTCTAAAACTTTGCAATTCCCTGAGAAGTATCTTATATCGATTCAAATATATCGCCAAATTTTTCGAAGAACAACATCTCCGAATGATTTATTACGCATTGGTTGAATCCAGATTGACATATGGGATAATAGGATGGGGAAGTGCACTAAAAGAACATATTAAAAATCTTGGAGTTCTTCAAAAAACATTTTTAAAAATTTTACTGAACAAACCTTTCCGATATTCATCTGATTTGATATACTCCGAATCCAAAATCCTTGACATTCGTCAACACTATTTCCTTGTATCATCCTGCTTTGAATTCAAAACTAAAACTAATCTTCGGAGAATAGAACATCTTTACGAAACAAGATACAAATCCAAATACTTCAAAACACCTCTTGCTTCAAAGTCTATAGGACAAAGATGCTTTTCGTATTTAGTACCAAGGGTTTTCAATTTTATTCCAGTTGAAATGAAAGAAATATCTTCGTATAGAGGATTCAAGAAAAACTAAAAAACTATTTACTTAATTCACCCACAATTACTGTTCATGAGCTCGTGGAGGCTGGTAAAACGGCGTAATGAGATCTCATTCCATCTCAACTAATCAGTTTGATGTCTTCCTTCGATTGCCTTTTTATATATCATTTTTATGTCTTAAATTGCATATTTTAATTCTGTTATTTCCATTTTTTATATTTATTGACCACTAGGATGGTCGTATACTAGGCTAGGCAAGTGGTTTTTTTTATCAATTCCTGTTGATGTAAAACTTCAATTGTCTCCACTATATCATTTTTCATATACTTTGCTGTACTTTTAAGCAAAAAGGCTGTGTATTTAAATTGTATGTATTTTGTAATTTGCAGTTTCGCATTGGTAACTGCTCTTTTGCTTTAAACCGTACATGTGTTATTTATAAAATCCAATAATGTGGGAAAATCTTAAATTGAATTCAAACATACTTTCCCATCGTTTTACTCAGTATTCATCGATACTAATTTTAAACTTAGGCTACACTCACACCACAGACAGTCACTGACTTAGTGGTTTTCTGTTTATTTGTGAAAAAATTGTATTCGTCGTCATCTAAATGAAATTGTATTTGCACATTCTTTCTTTATAACAAATAAACTTATTATTATATATATATATATATATATATATATATATTTATGAATTGGTATCCTCCGCAATTAGTATTTGAGATAATCATGGGTTGAGAATTCACTTCGTTGTCTTCAATTGTGAAAACAATTTTATATTTTATCAGAACTATAAATATATACGAACACCTTAATTTGTGAATATCCATTTTTTCACAATAAGAAAAAAAATCGACATGATAAAGTTCACATCAAGGATTTTCAATGCCTTATTTTGAACATAATATTTCGGACAAAAGCAGTGAGCTGATAAGTTCAAAGTCTATTAGGTAATCCATCTTTCGGAACATATATCGTAATACCAGTGCGCATCTGAGCTCTACGAAAATAAAAAAAATTAAGAAGAAAATACTAATGGTTATCAATATTAACTATGTGCTTTGGTCAGTTCATTGGAAAAAACATATCAACCCATTTGGACTCCCATTTGAAAAATTCAGCTTTTTATGAATAGAATTGACAGTTGTTAAATCAAATTTCAATTAAACAAACCTGACGTTCAAGGCGAATGCAGGAGAACTTTTCAAAAATCATTCCGGGAAAATAAAAAGGAATTATTGAATAAAAGCTTAGTAAAATAATTACCTTTCAACTCAACATGAATTCAAGTAACACATATTTATCAACTATTTTTATCTATCTCAGATTATGAACGAGAATGAAATAATTCATCATTCCTATGATTTATGCAATAAGAGTTTCAAATCATCTAAGGGTCTAAAAATACACAAAGTGAAAACTTACAAAATTTCAGCATTTCTAGAATAATCTAGAGAAAATTTCCATCATGATTAACCTAAATATCAGGTTAAATATCTAATGAATCTCAAGGGAAATCTAATATTTTTTCATTTCATTCAAGGTTGTCTTCTTCGAAACGTAATAATCATGTAATCAAAAGAATTCCAAAGTCTGCTAGAAATTGTTTAGCCTCAGCTCTGAGTGGAATCATCGATGAATGGATAAAATTGAATTATTTTGATAGTTGGAAAAATCTTTTGGATTTTTCACATAGTTCATTCACTATACCTAGTTCAAAAGAAATTCGTAAAGTATATCTAGCATCTTTGATCAAAAGAAATATACAAACTCTACATTCAAAGGTTGATCCTACGACATTGCAGTACCAAAACATTCAACCACAATTCTTCGAAGATAGTTTTGAATAAAATCACAGATGGAGACATAACTTTAGCTATTAGTATTTTGAATTCCAGCGACACTTTAGTAAAATACGATGATTATATTTCACCAGAACTACGTTTGAAACATCCCCGTTCAGACTCTTGAATGGAGTTTTAAGATTTCAGTTAAGATTCATCCAATTATTCAATCCTACGAGTGTCAGAATAAGATGTTTTAGTAGCTATAAAATCATTCAGTACTGGTTTTGCAGGTGGTGTGAATTCCCTTAGACCTAGCCATATACAAGACATGATCAGTCATAGCTCTGGTAGTGCTGGTCGAAAATGTATTTCCTCAATCACAAATTTATGTAATTTCATCTGACAGGGTAAATTGAGGAATATGTCCTCCACTTTTTGGTGCTTCTCTGGGTACACTAAAAAAAAGATGCAGGTATTCGTCCAATTGCTGTTGGTACTTTTTATCGCAGATTAGTAGCAAAACTCTGCTGCATGGAAATCGAAGAATATCTTGGTTCTTTACTATGTCCCTTACAGTTTGGTCTTGGTACGCCAGGAGGTTGTGGAGCAGTTGCTCATTCAGCTCGTTGATAAATCCATCAGCATCCAGACCCTTCTTCCAAGGTGTTTTTGAAACTCGACTTCAAAAAAGCCTTCAATATGATTGGGAGTGCCATGCTCCTTGAAGTAAGAGATAACCTTCCTGGTATATACCGTTTTGTAAATCAATGCCTTAACTCATCATATTTGAATTTTGGTGATCAGTTGATAATTTTTGAAAGATGTGTTCAACAAGGTGACCCTTTGGGACCCGCACTGCTTCGTCTCATGACTGAATTGATGGAGATTTCAATACAGTTTTGGAAGATTCTGATAATTTTATCATCCTATCGAAACAAATTGGTATACAAATTTGGAAAAGTCGGGTTGCAGCCTTCTTGGTGCGCCCCTTTCTATAAATGCTTTTTCTGGACTCTCTGCAGTTACTCTCCACCCATCTGAATCAACCACCACCTCAGGTCTCATTCTTTCTCTTGAGAAATTGCCTCGCTGTACCAAAATTGATTTATACCCTCAGATGTCCTCCATCTTGGAAAAGTCCCAATAAGCTTCAGGATTTCGATAATTTAGTGCGCCATACTTTGGAAAATGTTAGCTATAATCTTTGATAAAGATTACAAGCAAAAGTTCCGGTGAATTTCGGAATTCTAGGGCTCCGTTTTGGCTTCTTTCCTGGCTGTACCTGCTTTTTTAGCTTCTATGATTAGTGTATTCACCCTTATCGGTTTTATTTTCCCTTACACTTCTTCTGATTCGACTGACAAGTTTTTTGATGAAGCTGTTTCTCTTTGGTTATTACAAACCAACTTAGATTTGCCATCCGCTACAAGAAACATTCAGAAATCCTCGGACCTTCCACTTTTGAATATAACCCCAATATAATTACTTGATTCCTCCAAGTCTGAATCAGAAAACGCTCGTCTGAAAGCTCTTAGTATCAAAGAGTCCGGAGCTTGGCTGAATGCTTCACCTGTGGCTTCTCTCGAAACCTTCAAGATGGCGAGTCTTTCAAGATATCTATTGGACTGGGACTGAGTTTAGATATTCGTATTCCCCATAAATGTATATGTGGTAGTGGGATGAACCAAAAAGGAACTCATGGATTGAGCTGTAATAGAGGTGCAAGTCGTTCAACCTGACATTATAAAGTCAATGATATCATCAAACGTTCTATGGTATCGGTATTTCAGCTGTGTTAGAAGCACTTGGCACTAGCCAAGATTATGGTAAACGTCCTGATGGTATGACGCTGATACCTTGGAAATGTGGTGAACTTGTGGTGTGGGACTACATTTGTACTGACACAGTTGCAGCGTCTCATTTAGCAAATACTTCTGAGTCCGCAGGTGCTGCAGCAATATCCAGGGAGAAATTGAAAAAGAAGAAATATCGAAATTTCGGACCTAATTATTTTTTCCATCCGATAGCTGTCGAAACTTTTGATAGCTCAGCCCTTCAGTCTTTTATTCATAAAATTGGAAGGAGATTAGGCCGCGCTACAAAAGACAAACTTTCAACCTCATTTTTGATAAAAAACAATGAGTATAGCAATTCAACGGGGCAATGCTCCTCTTGTAATAGGTACAATCCCGCGTCGCAACCACTGAATCAATTATTTAATCGTCCCAATGTTCCTACGAAATACATATCAGTCATCAAGGATAATCACTCAGTACCTTCCAAAAATCAGTTTCTCTATCACCTTCTTTGAATTACAGAAACAATGAACCCATGGATTCTTCATTCAACATAAGTAAACATGACATACCAACAAGAGACTCCATTCCTTCATTTGGCCTAAGAGAATTGAAGAATGATGAAAATACCTGTTTTATGAATAGCATGATCCAGTGTCTTTCGAACACCAAGGTTTTGTTGGAATTTTTTTAAGAATGGTTTTTGTACCTACGATTTGAAAACTTCTACATCGAGAATAGAAAAATCTTTGGAAATCTTTTATATCTTTGATGGAAAATATCTGAGTCCTGATTTTGCTTGAAAAATGGTGGATACTTCATATTTCGTCCGTTTTTCCAGAAATGCTGCTCCTTCCTTTGACGTCCCAGTAGATTCGGAAGTGTTTCGAAAATACCTTCTCGTAGGGTTACATGAAGATTTCAACAAGTCGAGTGCAGAGAATCATCCATCACCAAACGATTTTGTTTTCATGAATGATAATCAAAAAGCTTCCATTTTGTGGCCAAGATATCTGTCTAATCATAATTCCAAAATTGTGGATACATTTGCCGATCAACTGTAGTCTATATTGAGATGTACTTTTGTAATTACTGCTACGTTACTTCTGAATATTTCTGGGTTTTTTCAATCCCCATCCAGACTTGCCAAACAAAGTCCCCATACTCTCCGAAAATCTGAATTATACATTTGAAACATGTTTCTTCAACTGATGGAGTAATTTGGACAATGTGATTGATTTTTCCATACGAAATTTAAATTTGGACCAATATTCTGCTGAGGATGGAATGAATACTCTTCATAATATCTGAGCCATATCAAATTATAGCGGCAGCGGCACAATAAGAATAAGGGTGTTTGCAATATGCCGGATATATTGCAAACACCCTTATTCTAATTGTTGGCACCCCTTCTCATCTCCCATATGAGAAAGTTGATGATCTGAATTCTGATGGTGTTGTGGGTTTTTCCGGGTTCTCTTTCAACTGAAACAGCAAATGCACCATCACTTCAAGTTCATCTTGAAATTATTTTATATTCAACACTTCGCTTTTGTTCTTTGAATAAATTTTCATATCTATGTATTATTGTCAATTAAATTGTTATCATCATTTTTCGAAATGGCCGACGGTGTAAAAGTCGATTAAGAGCTCGTCAATAAAAAGCCCACAAAAACGTTTGAATGCTGCAAAACAAAACCAGTGCAAGTCACAGTTTGTATTAAATGTGGCAAAACATATCACAGAAGTTGCGTTTATACAAAAAAAATTGATTTCATTGATGAAATCAGAATTGTCTGCTGTGCGGATAAAGTGAGTGAACATGTAAAAGGATATATAGCAGTCCAAGAAAATCCTGTGAGTACTCAACAAAGTAATACAGATACAATGAGATGGTGGAAAAAAGAAAATGTTTTACTTAGGCAAATTATAAGTGAGAAAGACGAAAAATATTCAATTATCCTACAAAATAAATTATTATTGGAAGAAAAAGTGAAGGAGCTATCCGATAAACTTAGAAGCACAAAAACAGGTCTCAATAAAAACCACAAAGATAAAGATGACGATCTGGAATTCCTCAGTGGCACAAAAAACTTGCAAATACAAACAAATGGTAGTGAACTTGTTGACAAACAAAACTCTCATGAAATACAAGGTGAAGTGGAAGAACAAGACACTTGGGAAGATGAAAATTTTACTTTGGAAAATTTTACTTTGGTAAAGTCAAGAAGACAAATGAAAAACAGAAAATCACATGCCAAAGAAAACACAAACTGGTCTTTATCTCCGTCACATTAACCTGTTCAAAGAAATCTTATAATATTATCAAAAAACGATCAGGATAATAGCAAAACCATGGCAGATTTGAAAAGGGCCATCAATCCAGGTGAATTATCAGTTGGAATAAGGCAACCGCAAAACACCGCAAATGGGGGAATATTAATAAAGTGCAGCAATGAGGTATCGGTTCAAAGAATCTTGCAGGAATCCACAGAAAAGCTTGGTGATGATTATAAAATAAGGAAAACAGGGATGAAAAACATTTTCAAAATCGTAGGAGTTGATAAGGCAGACTGCGCTGAAAAAGAAATTATACTGTAACGAACCTAGGCCGGACCTGTCGCCTCGCGCGTTGCCATCGACAACGATGAGATCATCCCCGGAGATATTCGAGAACCATCCAGCTGCTCTGCCGCGGAAAACAACGGTCAATATTGGAAACAATTGGAACACGCCGGTCGCCAACTACCCGAATTCGAAACATCGAGAATGCTGTATCGGAGATAAATAGGTAGCCCTCAAGATGGCACGGACAGTCTGAACGAGCCCATACGATCGAGCTATAAAGCGGCGTAGTAATATAAATTAAGTTGTAGATTAAGTGTGAAATAAATTATTAAAACCAAGTTAAGTTTATTTACGTTACAATTGGTGTCGGAAGTGAGATTTTGAAAATAAACAAGTGATCGTGGAGTGGATAGTCAGAAAAATAAATTGATAGACCTTTTTGTACGCCCAAAATAGAAGTGGCCCGGTTTTCCGAAGTGGACAATTGTGCGTGGAATATAAACTGATACACTGTTCGCGTGAAACAGAAAATAGACAGTGGCCGGTTTTCGCGAAGTGGACAATTGTGCGTGGAATATAAACTGATACACCTTCGCGTGAAACAGACAATAGACTGGTGGCCCGTGGAAAGAATTCGCGAAGTGAATTTTAACAAACTGATAAACTTTTCGGGAAACAGACTGATACCTCGTCAAAGACAAAATGTGTTCAAGAAAAGTGCGCCTGCGACTTGAAGGTAGCGGAATTGAAACAGGAATTGGAGGAAAGGGAACTGGAAACAACAGGTAAAAAGCAAGTACTCCAGGAAAGACTTGCAGAAGGACTTATACAAGAAGGTGAGGACCCTGAAACATTTTTATTCGAAGTTCCGGAGGGATTTAAGTTTGGTAATGAATAAACTCGAAGAAACTACCAAACCGTGAAAGAAGAACTGCAACAAAATTCAAGAAGCTTGGAAGAAATGCTAGAAATCTGGAAGAGAAGCTTGAAGAAAATTCTAGAAATCTGAAGAGAAGCTTCTGAAAATTCAAGAGCTTGGAAGAAAATGCTAGAAATCTGGAAGAGAAGCTTGAAGAAAATTCTAGAAATCGGAAGAGAAGCTTCAAGAAAATTCTAGAAATCTGAAGAGAAGCTTCTAGAAAATTCAAGAAGCCTGGAAAAGAAGTTCCTGGAAACACAGAAGGCCTAAAAAGAAAGTGGGTGGCTAATTTTCTAGGAAGAAAGAATGGGAACCGTTGAGACAGAGATAGATGAAATTAGGAGCAAATGAACACGGAGGTAGATAAAATCAAAGATGGGGTCGAGGCAGAGATGGACAAGATGAAGGAAATAATCAGCGATGAAATCAAAGACGGAATCGGGCAGAAATGGACAAAATAAAAAGGAAACGATCAGTAAGCTGAAAAAACAAATTAATAGTGCGTCCTCCACAGAGATGGATTAACGAAAATGCAATGCTGGACTTGAGTTTGAACGTGGATAAAGTTCAAGAGGGTATAAAAGATGTCAAGGTCATTTCAGAAATGGGAAGCTTTCCATGAGCCCCTCAGTTCCGACGGAAAACTCCATGAGCAAATTACCGCCGGCAGTCTGATGCAGCGGCCAAAGCAAACGGATGGAATGGGGGAAGAGCAAGCACTGACACTTGCATTACGTGGAGAAGCGAAAATATTCTACAAACTCTCACCGCCCAAGAACAGGAGGACTATGATCAGCTGATTAAACATCTAGAATTACGTTATGGCCACGCCCATTTGGAACACGTATACCACCCCAACTGAAAAATCGCTGCCAGAAATCGGGCGAATCCTTACAAGAATTCGAAGCTGACATTGCACGCTTGGTCTGTCTCGCATATCCAGCCACACCGGAGAATGTAATGGAGCGATTAGCGGTTCCAGGCATTCTTGGATGGACTCCGTGACCAAGAAACCAGACAAGCGTTGACACTAGCTCGTCCAACACATCTCGTAGACGCACTGGCACGCGCTTTGGAATTTGAGGCAGCAAAGCAATCCTGCAAAACCAAAGTAAAGTTAGAAGTATTGAAGAAGACTCACAGGAGCATGCTGACTTGGAAGCTGCCATAAGAAAAAGTGATAAAGGAAGTTTTGCCTGAGAAAAGACAGATAAGATGCTGGAATTGGGAAAATTGGACATGTGCGTAGCAAATGTCCAACATTCGAAAACACGACTCCGATGCAGGAAAACCAAAGAAGGTCGACGAGAAGGGGCAATCGTCGGCCTGTGTCCAGCAAGCCCCGGTTAACAACGCATATGTCGCTATCCTGAAACGACAGAACAGAGGTGTTTTCGAGACGGTCTCATCAATAACGAGCCTTGCAACATGCTGCTAGATACAGGTGCGACTAGGACAATTCTCGGACCTTCTTTGCCAGAACACCGGAACGAATTGAACTGACAACTTGAAGCTACGCACAGCAACAGGGGAGCCAGCTACTGTATATGGCGAGCTACCGATTGAAATAATTTTGGGCAGCACTAAAGTGAAACATCAGGCACTTGTAGCGGACATCGAAGACGATGCAATCATCGGAATGGACATCATGAATTCCAGAGGGTTTGAATTGTATTTCAAAGACGGCGTCCTACGTGTCAACGGAGAAGAGCTGGTACTTCATGGGAGAAGTGAAGAGTTGATCCGTGTGCTGTTGGCTGAAGATGTAAGCGTACCTGAGGGCCGAAACCATCCTGGAGGCTCGCCTGGACGGGAGTGCGAGCAGTGGAGACGTGATGATGTTCGAGCCCAAACTTCATGATGAGAAAATTGGACGGGGGATTGCCCTAGGGAAAACCCTGTTACGTGCTGAAAAATTTGTACCGGTAAGGGTCATGAATGTCAATACTTTCCAGTGACCTTAAAGAAAGGAACAATTTTGGGGCACTGCTCGTCAGTTTCATCTGTGATCCGGGGCGTACGAGGTACGATTAGCCAACCCAACAACTTGCCCACAGAACTAGAAAATTAGTTGCCATCTCTTCCAAAGACATAAAACCAGCTCAACAGCCCAAACTAAGAGATTTAGTCAAAAGTACCGAGAACATCTTCGATACCGGATAAGGAAAAGGGGTCGAACTAATGTGGTCCAGCACAAAATTGATACTGGGGTGCCCGACCGATCCGGCAATCAGCAAGGAGACTTCCTCTTGCCAAGAAGGAAGAGGCTGACAAATAGTCAGCGATATGGGAAAAGAAGGAGTTATCGAACCATCTGACAGTCCCTGGTCCTTCCAGTCGTACTGGTGAAGAAAAAGGATGGATCGACACGCTTTTGTGTAGACTATCGCCAACTTAATAATGTCACGAAGAAGGACAGTTACCCTCTCCCGAGAATAGATGACACCCTAGACACGTTGGCTGGTTCCACGATTTTCTCGACCCTTGATCTGAAGAGTGGATATTGGCAAGTAGAACTGGCTCAGGAAGATCGAGAAAAGACTGCTTTACCATCGGCTCAGGATTGTGGCAGTTCACCGTTATGCCATTCGGGATCTGTAATGCTCCCGCCACATTCGAAAGATTGATGGAGACAGTGCTGAAGGGACCTCATGGAACACGTGTTCTAGTGTATCTCGACGACATAATTGTGGTCGGCAGATCGTTCGAGGACCACGTGAAAAACTTGGAGGAAGTATTCCTGCGACTGAGGAACTCCGGATTGAAGCTGAGCCCTAAAAAATGCCATCTGTTCCAAAAGAAGTACGATACCTCGGCCACGTTGTCTCTGGGAAGGAGTAGCAGTGGACGACCAGAAGATCAAAGCTGTTAAGGATTGGCCCATCCCAAAAAGACATTCACCAACTTCGAAGTTTCCTTGGTTTATGCACATACTATCGCCGATATGTGCTGGGATTCGCCAACATCGCTAAACCACTGACCAAGCTCACGGAAGGCCAAACGAAGTTCCAGTGGTCCGAAGAATGTCAAGACTCATTCAGGAAGCTGAAAGGAAATTTGATCAACGCACCTATACTGAGCTATCCCCACCCAAAGGAAAATTCATTTTGGATACGGACGCCAGCAACGTGGACTTGGGCGTCCTATTCTCAGATCCAGGAGGGACAGGAGAAGGTCATTGGTTATTTCAGCGAGACGCTTAGCAAACCAGAGCGCAAATTACTGTGTCACCAGGCGAGCCGTTAGCTGTTGTAAAGGAGGGAACAGTTCTACAAGTACGGTATGGAAGAAGATTCCTGTTGAGAACTGACCATGCAGCCTCAAATGGCCTTTCACAGTTCAAAAATCCGAGGGTCAAAGCACGTTGGATCGAGAGACTCCAAAATTCGATTTCGAGATCGAACATCGAGGGCCCGGGAACTAGCCTAAGAATGCAGATGCCTTGTCGCGAAGACCATGTCCAGATGATTGCTCACATTGCCGACGAGAGAAGGAAAGAAGCAACACTTTATAGAACCGCGG
This sequence comes from Gonioctena quinquepunctata, assembly GCA_018342105.1. NCBI lineage: Eukaryota > Metazoa > Arthropoda > Insecta > Coleoptera > Chrysomelidae > Gonioctena > Gonioctena quinquepunctata. Next base: position 50,128 of record JAFIRS010005036.1, read on the forward strand.
CAATGGATGACAACTGGAATAAACAAGATCCAGAAAGACTCAAGAGAAAACCCCCTGACCTTGGGTTTAGTCAGCTGGAAGAAGGGCAATCGAAGACCATCAGGCAGGAAGTGGGCAGGTTACTCGCCGGCTGTTAAGTCCCATTGGGCACAATGGAACTCTCTTATTCTGGACAATGGATCCTGAAACGTGTGGAGGCCGATATTGGTGGGAAGATAGACGCCAAATAATTGTTCCCGGAACAGAAGAGAGGAATGCTGCGGAAATCCAGATGGAGTCGCCGGAGGACATCTGGGAGTGACGAAGACCCTGCAGAAAGTGGGGCAACGGTTTTACTGGGCCAATTGTCGCTGACGTTCAGGACTGGTGCAGAAAGTGCGCTGTATGCGCTAGGCAATGGACCTCGAATACGACCTAAGGCCCCGATGCGTCAGACGTAGGCAGTCCGTTCGAGAGAATCGCCATGAATCGCCGGCCCGTTTCGCATCCGACCACGGGAATAAATACATCCTGTGGCAATGGATACTTCGTAAGTGGGGGGGAACCCTTAGCCCTGCCAACCAGGAAGCCATCACCGTCGCCGACGTTTTGGTGAAAGAATGGATATGTCGTTTCCCGGTATTCAAATGGAGCTGCACCGATCAAGGCAGAAATTTCGAATCCAACCTTTCCAAGAAATATGTCTACCGCTGAACATCCGCAAGACAAGAACCACGGCCCTACATCCGCAGTCCGATGGAATGGTGGAACGGATGAACAGGACGATCAACCGCCACTTGTCCGGGGTTGTTCTAACCATCAAAGAGACTGGACCAGTATCTTCATTTGTTCCTGATGGCCTATCGATCCGCAGTACACGAGTCAACCGGTCAAACCCTCCTGCTAGTATTAATGGCCGAAAACCCTGCGACTGCCTTGTGACCTGAAGTTTGGGATATCGCCAGGACAAGACACTTGCGGGAGAGGACTACGTCAGCAAACTTTGGCAGAGAATGGACGACATCCACGAACGAGTCCGGTTGAACATCCAGAGTGCCAGCGATAAAATGAAGAAGACCTATGACATCAAGGCCGACGCTGGAGGATTTAAGGTTGATGACCTGGTTTGGCTGTACAACCCCAAACGTCGTCGTGGACTATCACCAAAGTTGGGAACCCCGTGAGAAGGCCCGTATAAAATCGTGAAAAGGATAAACGACCTTGTGTACGAACCATGCCATCTCGAGGGAAACCAATCGTCCATTTCAACAGGTTGACCCCTTTGCGCTGGAAACCAGACCAAGTTCGCACCCTCGCCACCGGAGATTATATGACGTTCGAGAAGTTTATGTCCTTGTATTCAAACGGGCAGAAAGTTATACATGGGGTTTCAGAGAGGAGTCACGAGACCTTTCGAGGTGCCTGCTGATACGCACTAGCGCACTGTGTGGAAGATCTTCAAATGTCCAGGGGCATCGCCGCAGTGTTCTCCAAGAAATTGGTCAACTCCAAACACTGCGGGAGCAGAATCCAGAAGTTGGTGGGGCTAAGGTTGAAGAAAGGCCAGAGAAACATCTACTACCTAGTTACAAGAGGCATTCCCAGATAAACGTCCTATGAAGATGTCGGAAGAGTCTCACCAAACTAAGAGATACTATGGTGACGAATCGGGGGATCTAGCAATTCCAAAATTGTCCTGTGGGTTGGACTGGAGAGTCATAGAAATATGCTGGAGGCGATATTCAGATCCAGTGGCGTCAAGATTTTGGTTTGCTGTAACCCTCTTCCACGACCGATCATGAAGACCGTGGAGGTTACTTCCATCGAACTTCACGGTGCAGATATGGGGAGTCATGCAGATATCGTCACACTCCAAGGATGAAATTTCGACGAAATGTCTTCAAGAAGGGGGCAATGTAACGAACCTAGGCCGGACCTGTCGCCTCGCGCGTTGCCATCGACAACGATGAGATCATCCCAGGGGTTATTCGAGAACCATCCAGCAGCTCTGCCGCGGAAAACAACGGTCAATATTGGAAACAATTGGAACACGCCGGTCGCCAACTACCCGAATTCGAAACATCGAGAATGCTGTATCGGAGATAAATAGGTAGCCCTCAAGATGGCACGGACAGTCTGAACGAGCCCATACGATCGAGCTATACAGCGGCGTAGTAATATAAATTAAGTTGTAGATTAAGTGTGAAATAAATTATTAAAACCAAGTTAAGTTTATTTACGTTACAATACTAAGAAAACTCATCAAACAAAATCATAGATTTGAAAATAATGACTCAATAAATATCACAAATTTGATAAACAAAGAGGATGGAAAAAGTCACAGTGATAGTTGAGACACAAGAGGAAACCCCGCAAAAAACTGTGGAATAGGTGTAAACTCAACATTCGATTCAACCTTGCATAGTGTATGAAGTCAAATCCGATATACTAAGATGCTTCAGATGCTGTGGTTTTGGCCACTTAGCCCAAGTTTGTAAAACTAAGTTGGCTTGTCCAAATTGTGCTAAGGAACATAAAGAACGAATGTCAGGAGCCAGAACAATACAGCAGATGCATTAACTGTACACTGAGAAATGAAAAAAGGAACCTACATCTTAATGTCGATCATAGTGCTTGGAGTCTACAAATATGAGGTCAACAAACGAAACGCCAGTAGAAATCTGCTGCAGTAGCAACTACCGCAGAAAAATAAACATATAAACATTTCTGAAAACAGCTGCCAACAAAGTCGCAATGAAGATGGATACTTTACCATACTCCATCAAACTATACAGTGTTTGAGGAACAAAACTGATGAAGTTGAAATATTCCTAGATTCCCCACCATCAAAGCCAAAAATTTTATGCATAACAGAGCATTGGCTTTCAGAATCCGAAATGGAGAGTATACAAATCGAGGGCTACGAATTGAAATCAGCATTTTCCCGGAAAATAATGCAGCATGGAGGAGTCAGTATCTACACAACAAACGATATGGATTCGGAGAGTGTAAAGAGTGTTGTCAGAAAAAGTATTGAAGGTCATTAGGAATGTGGAAGTGTAGTAATTAGGAAAATGAAAATTGTAATTGTATGTGTTTACAGATACAACGTACAAACTAAGGTATTTTTAGACTTTCTTCTCACTCACAACATAACACAAACTATTTATGAACCAACCAGAGTAACAAATACCTCATCTACTCTATTAGATAACATTTTTGTGAATTTTGATGATTATGAAAAAAGCATGGTTTTAAAAACAGCATTATCTGATCACTATGGACAAATGATAACCCTTTTCACAGAAAAAATTGAAGCAAATGAAATAAAATGGATCAAAAAGTATTCCTCAAAAATAAAATTATTCAGTTTAAACAGGAACTCGCTGAGTAAATTGGAAAGTGTAACACAGAGTACAGATGTAAACATAGCATACAGCTGCTTTCAATATTTCAGAGAAAAATGAACCTGATCTTTGTGGAAAAAAAGTTTAATAAAACTAGGCCCAATTCATGGATAACAAGGGGTATAAGAAAATCTTGTTCTAGAAAACGCTCATCATACAAAAAGAAGACATTAGGGTTGATAAGTACTCAGTATTTCAAAAAGTATTGTACCGTCCTCAGTAAAGTTATTGCAGCTGCTAAAAAAATGTCCAACACTGAATATATAATGAAAGCCGAAAATAAAACCAAAACTACCTGGTCATTAATAAACAAAATAACCAAACCCAACTACCATAAAAATAATATCCTAGGAAGCTTTGCAAAAATTTTTAAAAATTCACAAACCACAGTGAATCAAATCAATAAGTATTTTAGTGAAGCTTGCCCTGAACTAAATAAAACAGATAGCCCAGATTATACAAAAATAGAAGGATGTGATGATGCTTTTTTCTTTGAACCTACCACTCCGCTTGAAATAATAGAATGTTTTAAACAACTAAAAAATAAAAAATCTGTTGGTGAAGATCAGATTCCTATGTGCCTATTGAAAGAAACAGCAGAGATCATAGCCTATCCTTTGACATATATCATAAATCTATGTTTTTCACAAGCAGTATTAAAGCTATATTTAAAAAAAGGAACAGAGATGGAGAAAGTTACTGCAGACCCCTATTATTATTGCCAAATCCCAGTAAAATTTTTGAAAAGCTCATGAACAAACGTTTACTTGAGTTTTCAGAGGATAATGTGTTGTTAGCAAAAGAACAAAATGGATTTCGTAAAGGTAAATCAACCGTACAAGCAACATATCAAGCCATTGAGAAACATTCACATCATTTAAACAAAGATGACTGTACTGTTACTTTGTGTATTGACCTGTCAAAAGCATTTGACAGTGTCAGCCATGAAATTTTATGCAACAAACTTGACAAATATGGAATTGAAGGCCCATCTTTGGACTTAATCAAATCTTATTTGACAAACAGAATCCAATATTTGATTGAAAATGACACCTCGGGGATAATTAAATCAGAACCAATTGTGATGAGAAGAGGTGTGCCGTAGGGATCCATCCTAGGCCCATTACTATATATACTGTACACAAATGAAATAAGTGTAGTTAATGAAGATATTGTTTTATATGCTGATGATATATCAGTCATTGTAAAAGAAAAAAATTCTCAGTTAGTCATGACAAAGATTAAGATGTATTGAACAATTTCCTCACAGCAAATGACCTACTACTTAATATTGACAAAACTCAAATAATTCATTTCGCAAATAGATCCTTGCCAGAGTTTAATACCTTCGAATATAAAAATCAAAATTTAAACATATGCAATCAGGTAAAATTTTTGGGACTGTTGATAGATAGGAGACTGGACTGGAAAAATCACATAGATTATTTATCAAAAAATATTGCTATGCATTGAGAACACTGTCGGAACATGTCTCGACCGAAGCCGCCCTCTCTGCACACCATGCTTATATTCAATCTAGGATAAAATATGGAATTATATTCTGGGGAAACTCTGTTGATATCTCTAGGATACTCATACTACAGAAAAAATGTATCAGGTAAAAAGGTAAAAACGATAGCTGTAGAGAAGTTTTTATTAGGAGCAAAATTTTAACTTTGATAAATCTCTATATATATGAAGTAGTAGTATTTGTAACAGAAAATGAATCAGAACTTTTCAGTAACTGTGGAAAGGATCACGTATACAACACAAGAACAAAGAATGATCTTAGGAACGAGAAATGCAACTATACATACATACAGAGAAATGTCAAATATAGCGTTATAAACATTTACAATAAATTTCCACTCACTCTAAGAAATCTTTCAGTTTCAACAATGAAATGTCGTTTGAAGAACTACCTCGTAGAAAAACCTTATTATAGCTTGCAGGAATTCTTAAATGATAGAATGCTAACTATATGAATGTTATTTATATATGTTCGATTTTATGTTTTTGTTTTTGTGTTAAAACTACGTGTGTGATAATATTGATTATGTATATAAAGCTTGTATTCATTTTCTATAACTGACATGTTCCACACTCCTCGGAGTTTAAATGTGTACATTATATGTAACCGGAGCATATAAAAGATCTATCTATCTATCTATCTATATATTGAATCACATCTACCTGCTATATTTCCTGTTTCATCAGGTTTGGATATCTTTGTTATTTTCCATGAATCTCAATCTCTGAGATGGAATCTACTCATTTCAGGATGTGTCGTAATCCACGAATTATATACTTTTGAAAGTCCTAAGAATATTCCTAAGGCTATTAAATTCATTATCTCCATTTTGTCTGAATTTTTTCAACCCAGTGAACTTTCAGATGATAGTTTTCTTCCAATTAGTCATCCTGATTGAAGTATTTTGTTTTTCCAGGAAAGTGTTGGATACAAGTATGGCGAGCAAAACCATGTTGATGTGGGAAAAAACCTGTAAAGATAATCAAAAATTCAATCTTCATCCAGATGGAACAATTACTTCGCCTCATTATACAGGACATTACGTTGAAATTACTGGCAATAAGATCCAGATGAGGGGTATAGAAGAAAGTCATAAAGGTGATGTTGCTTTCGATTTCCAACGTGTAGACGAAACCTCGAATTTTTATTGATTCCAATGATTGTGTATTGATGAATATGAATAAATTTGATATTGTTAGCTGATTTCATTCCTCAATTTTTCATCATATTATACATACTGTTCAACCAGGACGGCTTGTCCTCCGAGATGCGCGGAAGAAAGTGTGTGGTTGATAAGTTATAGAGGCTTGGTTATAGTGGGCACGCGATAAAAGTACAATCGGCAAAGAAATGAGTTGGCAAAGGCACAACTCACGCTTCAAGCTTTAGGACGGCTACATGTTGTAACTTATACTGTTAAATAAAATAAAAAAAGTTATTTTGTGAGTTGTATTGTGTAAAATCTGGTGCACTGGTAGATGATTCAAATAAAAAATATTCTATTGTGCTTTTCACGTTCATTACTTCTATATGAATAGATTCTGAACCTTACTTTCACCTGAAAAAACTCTTCAAAAATAAAAATGAAATGATTATTTAGGATTTCCTATGACGTATCCCGATTGTTATAAAGAACCCCCCACCAAATACATTGGAAAATGGCTCTCAGCCAATTGAGATTTTTTTGTGATATTGTACTATGAGTCACTAGAAGTCACATGTGCAAATTCAAATTAGTTTCTATGTCTAGTTTCGAAGATATGAACTTTTGAAAATCATACTACACAGAAAGAAATTTTGTACGTATAATTAATGAACGGTGGTCGTCAATTTTTTCAACATTAATATCACGAATCGATGATTAATACAATGAATTCTGATCATATACTTATATCTCAAGACACTGAAACAATGAACGAGACAACATTAAACAATGAAAGCAAAACATTGAAAAATAATGTTTTTTCAATTCATATGATGAAAAAATCCATTGAATCAACGTTTGATGTTCATTAATATATGTTTTTCATCATTGAAACAATACATTTTTTGTCATAGATCCATCAACAGCAATTATAAGAAAATAATAAAAGGTCTTCATTGATTCAATGAACACTAAACGTTGATTTTACGAAACCAAACATTGTCTTCTAGAATACGCGCCAAATCAATGCTGCCTGGCCGTAGAACAATCACCCCAAACATTAATATCACGAAAAGGTCTCATATGCGCACTTAATTTTGACGCCAATTCTTCATTTGCCGATAACTCAGGTTTTATTTGTTCAGTCGACGTTAAAAAGTTGAAAGGGGTAGATCGCGTTTCTGTGGCGTTGTGAAATTGTGTGTATTTCAAATATTGTCTTAGTGCATCAGTCTCCGATTATTTTGTGTCTCTTGATATTTCAAAAACGTTTTTGGTTGACATTATTAAACGAAGATTCAATAAATAAATTTTTTGATACAATTAGATTTTAACAATAAATAAAAAAATATCTGATATTATTGAAAAATCCAGTTTTTTGCGATTGCCCTGTGAATGTATTAATTATTATTTAGAGGGGCATATCAAATCAGTGGATGTATCAGATAATTTTGAGTCGATGATGGATTTTTTCAAATAGAAAAATTGATTATTCTACTCGTAAAAAATAAAAACATTATTTCTGACAAGGACTGTACCACTGCTAAATAACATCATCTTTGACGAAGACTATTACTGCTGAATACCAATAAATTTTGTTCGTAACATCGATAACTAAAGATAAGTGCCATGTGAAGTGGAATGAATAGAAAAATCGAATTAAACGGTTTTCTTCACATAAAGGATTCAATATAAAATTGAACCAGAAAATGGTAGATCTCAGGTGAAAAACAACTACTTTCCTGGCAAATACCACGCAGAACGTTGAATGATATTCACCTGAAAATCCATGCATACTTCCATATAATATCAATGGACATTGAATGCAAATGTTTCTTTCTGATGAGCTCGATTATTTTCAATTTATGTCGTGTTCACCTAACAATCCGCATACCGTTTTCAGGCTTCTTGGCCCTCATCAGTACGGAGTAGTCAACCAGCCAAAGGTCCAAAGAACTCTGGCTGAAGTGAGACACAACGTAAACAAACCATCATCGATCTTGTAACACCTATAGGTACGCCGGAAAAAATAAACTTTAACTGGCGGTACCTAGTGACAGAAAGAAACACTCCGAAAATCTCCCACCTCGATAGGTTTCTAAATAAAAGATTCCTTCTCAGTAGGAGTGGCAAGCCCGTCTAGCATATAGTGAAAGATAAGTGCCATGTGAAGTGGAATGAATAGAAAAATCGAATTGCGCATTTAGCAGGGGTGTCTTGACTTTTTGAGCATTCGTGAGTTAGGTGCTCTTCGGCACATTTGAGGCATCTCGGTGTGAGATTGCAGTTACATGCTGCATAACCCCACCTCTGACACCTCCTGCACTGGGTCATGGCGCTTTCCGTTTTTTTGAGTTCCCAGTCTATCCTGGTTCTTTTTGGTGTTTCAACATCTCTTTTTAAGGCAGAGATTGTAATTTCTCCATTCGTAATTACGAGATACAGTGGTCTTCTCGTTTTTTTCATTCGATATATGTTGTGTGTTTCCAGGTTTTGTTCATCCTGGAGCCACTTTTCGATCTTGCTCGGTTCGTGATTGTTATCTAGGCCCTTCAAGATGAAGGCATGTTGTCTTTCATCCTTGTTCGTAAGGGTGAAAAAACCTACATTCCTCCTTTCAATGCAGTCCTTGATTTTTTCAGAATCTTCTCCACTTTCTGTGTAAATGTGGGTATTTTCTTGCGTGTATTTGATGTTGATGCTTTTGCTACATATGTTGCTTAGTTCTAACATCTCTTTCTTATTGATAATAGGCCTCCCTTCCAGTATGATTGGCGGAGGCTGTTGACTCAATTTTTTTCCCCTTGGGTGATTGTTTCGAGGGGTTTCTCTCCTTTCTCTTACTATTATTTCCCGTTCTTCGGAGGAGTATTTCCTTCTTCTTTTTCTTCGGACGATGACGTATCCTCTTGTACGTCCATCCGTCTGAGTATTTTTGCTTTCTTGGTTTTCCCCTTAGTTGTGGGGCTGTTTCCTTCCTCCGTTGATTCAAAGTCGCTAGACGGGTCTGTTGGTCCATCTATTTGGGGTAGACTTTTGATTTTCCGTTTGTCTCTGACTTTCCCCTCATCAGGACTCAATTCTGTTGCTTTATCCTTTCCTTTTGCCTGTCCTTCCAATTGTGTTGTTATCACAACATCCGGGTACAGGTATGACGGGGGTTTTTGGAGGCTTGTTTTTATTGTAACTTCCTCCACTTGTCTGTTTGTCCATTCAGCTGCAGAGCTACAACTTCGGGATACAGGCTTGCGGGTGGCTCGGTTACTTTTGCAGTGAGTGTTGGTGGGGGTGAAGATTTCCTTACCTCCATTTCCTTCCTAATCATTATCTGATTCACCAAAATAACAACACCAAAAAAAATCTGAGTAGATTCCTAGTCAGTCTTCATCCGATCCTGATTGTGAAAATGTCGAACGACAGCAGCGCCAGCGCTTATCTATTGCACTTATAGAAGAGAAGAGTCATTTTATTTGGGGTTTCCTGAAAATGTTGAAAGACATTACCAAAATTGAAGAAATTAAATATATGGATGTTCTGATAAGTTCAAAAAAGATACGGGTTGGGGATGTATACTCTCGATGGGCTGATGACTTTGATTTGAGTGAATCAAGTATTCACAAGATCTTCACAAAAGCTGTGCCCATGATGGCAAATTGTTTACAAGAGCTTATATATTGGTCAGACATATCTGAAATTGACATTTGCCGATCCCTTTCAGAACTCGCTATAAGAAAGTTATTTCAATTATTAATTGTCTGGAAATTGAAAACCCTCTGATCCTGTTCGTCTGTCCATGACTTGGTCACAATACAAAAAATGCAATACTGTAAAATTTTGCTACGCCAAATGGCACAATACAATTTATTTCAGGAGCATATGGTGGACGAACGACTTTGTCAATAAGATTCATTTCTTCTATTTTGATTGATAAAAATTCAAAAAAACTTTAAATAACTAGAATGTGCAGTATTATGTCAAAGTTTTCTAGGGTTTGTTTTCACATTCCCTTCATAAATGCCAATATCTTCAGAAATATTTTTTTTATAGCTTTGTAACTATAGGGAAAATTTTCACCATAGAAAATGTAAGCCTGTATTTGTAAAAAATAGATGAGTAAACGTCTTCACCTTTGAATTAGTATCCCCTCACAAGGAATTGGTGTGAAATAAGTAAATAACAATTTTGCAAAAAATTACGAAATTTGTATGAACATACTTCAAGTCTATTCATTCTAAATTATTAATTATATTTTCAGTAGTTCAAACTTAATGAATATTTGACTCATCACATGAAGGAAATACTAACAGGTACCGAATATGAATTTATTTATATTATAATACAAACAGACAAAGCCTACATATATATTCACAGTATAATGCATTTATGATTGATTATATCTGAACAATCACAGAACATCGAGAATATCTACACTGTACATTTTGAAAAAAAGTTCTAATAAAAGTATTGTTACAATAATATTTGGAACATTTATTGGTACATGCAATAATACATTCATGATGAATCGTAATATCAAGAATATCTACATCTTAAATTTCGTTAAAACAAGTATTGATACAGTAATATTTGGAATATCTATTAGAATATACAATGGTCCATGCAATACATTAATGATAAATTTCAACATCATAAATCTAGTTAGAAAAGCTTAAATAAAAATATCGATACAATAAGTAATATGTGGTAAATGCAATAGTCCATTCAATACATTAATGATAAATTCCAACATCGAGAATATCTACAACATAAATAAAAGTATCAATACAGTAATATTTGGAACATATATTGGTACATGCAATAAATTATCCATTCAATACATTTTTGATAAAAAATAATTCGGCGAATACCCCAATGGATGAAGGTAAGTTCAACAGAAGCTTATATCCCCACTTCATTTTGAAGAATTCATCCATTGTTTGATCCATTCTGTGTGAACTGTACAGATGCTAGATGAACATGAAAATAAAAAGATTATGAAAGTAGTCCATGTCAGGTGGAGTTCTAATTAATTAGTAGAAAAAATAAAGTCTACTCCACAGTAAAAAGCATGTATTTCTAGGAAAAGCATTTCTGCAAAGTATTTTGCCATCTTCAGGCTCTCTAAAATATAAATAAAAACGATACAAGGGTGACCATTGTAAAAATTGATAGAAGACTTACCACAAAAATAAACATAACATACTGACTTACACAATCAATGAATTCAAAATGTCAACTGATTAATTCAAGCGATAACCTATGTTATCAGTTGACCTTTTAACTTCAATGTTCGTGTGAATCAGTGATGTTATGTTTATTTTTGTTGTATGTCTTCTATCAACTTTTACAATGGTCACTCTTGTATCGTTTTTATGTAAATTTTGGAGAGCCTGAAGATGGCAAAATACTTTTCCGATATGAATTGCTGATTTATTTCCTAGAAATCAATGCTTTTTCTGTGGAACAAACTTCATTTTCTCTACTAATGAAAAAAAAAGCTTGATATTTTTTTCAAGGAATGAACAATCATTTTTTCAATGAAAAATCAAAGTGGCTTCAAACATAAATTTGTAAAAAAACAAGCATTTTCACTTTATATTTCTCATGAAATAACCAAAGGTTGTGAAGTATCGCATGTTCAATTTTGATATAAAGTATCATTCAAACAATATATTAGGAGTAATTTTTACAAACTTGAAATAACTAAATAAAATAATCCTCACCTTCATTGGCAAATGTTCCACTGGGCCAATCAAAGGAGCTTGCGATCTCAGTGATTACACAGTTCTTTGATATATTCTGTATTCTGTACATGTGCTGGAACATGAAAACAATATCAATATATATATATATATATATATATATATAATGCCTGTGTCTTCCCGTTTCCCATTATCTCGTTTGGGTGCCATAATTGATTTTACAGCAAAAGTAATTTTTTGTGACAACTACTACAAATCCACCAACCTCTTTTCAACCCTTTAGCGACAGAATTTTCAAGTTAGGTTAAACACGAGTTATTCATTTGCAAAAGAGGGCCAAAACACCAATGTTCATGACCGTAACTCAAAAACTAACCGAAACCCCATAAAAAAATGTACCCCTCATTTGACCCCTTTAGGGGATGAATTTCAAAAACACTGAAACACGTATTTCTTTATCTGTTACAAAGATAACTACACTTCATTGAATCTGCAATACAAACTTGAATAATCTGCAATACAAACTCAATTGGCAATTAGAAATACTGCCCTAAAATGAAAATACAAATTTATAATGCTAATTCATGGATACATTTACGAAAGAAATTTGTCACCACTAAATATGGATTCTGATGAATTGACTACAGCACATACTATTATGGAAATGTTATCAATTTGAGGTATCAAAGAATATAACAATGGTTTGCCGAAAATCTCAAGTTTTTATTCGCTGATTGACTCTTTCAATGTGAACTCTTGCCCTTGCAATTTTGGCGTTTAATAAAGCTTCTTCTTTGGAACATTGTGATTTATTCTTCAGAAAAAGTAACTGAATTATTCTCATGCCACATTCATCTATAATATCTGTTATTATAAAACGTTTGCCCTTCATTAAGTGATCTTTGAAAGCTTTCAACTATTCCACTTTGTCTAAATATTTTCTCATCAGAACTCCTTCCACCATAAGCTTCACTCATATATGTAATGAGACCACCAGGAGTGACTGCTGTCATGATTTCAATAGTATGTCTTTTTTTATATAGAGAATAAGTTCACAATCTACAACACAAACTCTGAATAGGAGCGAAACATTTTGGCATATTTTCTGATATCTCACCCTTAGTTGCCGAATTATTGTTGTTTTCAAAATTGTTGCCAATATAATCAACGTTTCATGGAATATAATTCTATATATTGGCTTACTTATGTTGAAAAGAAGTGATAGGACAACATACCTCATACCTGTTTTTAATTTAATGAATGTAAAAATGATGGATTCTCGCAATGAAAGTTCATGCTTACCCCATCGGTTCAAAAGATGGCAAACCAGTCATTGTAGTTACTTCTTTTCTGACTGCTTCTTCCAAAAGTAGTCCACTCTTCACTGGATCAGTTAACAGGGGTTCAGATGCTCCTGAAGTTTCTTCTACCAGAACTCCTTCCACAGTTTTAAATTTTGCTGTTTCATATGTCCTAGAAGCTGTTACTCTTCCAAACCCTAACTCATACCAAGTAGAACATTTTGACTGGTTTCTCGTTATTTTTCAAGCCATCTTACATGCCGAATCAATTATTTGTTCAGTTGAAAACTCAATGAGTTCATCTGCTGTGCCATTAGTATTTTTATTTTGAAAATTGAGGGCCAATTGTTATATTTTCGAAAAATGAAAATATTCCTTCAGTTCCTGATAAACTCTTCACTTTATTCAGAAAATATCCTTGTCTGTCTCTCAATTCAGGAATTCATCTGTTCATTAGAGCCTTCAATTCAAGAATTTTATACACCTTGCCCATTGTTGATTATTTGGATTTTTTCCAGTAGCATGTCTGTGAAGTTACAGAGGGTTCTTCACTCCTTCTATGGAACCACATCAAAAATGCCAGTCGATGTTTACATCCACCTGGAAAACAAAATGCATCCTATGAAACACATATTCCCTGATTCAGTTTTTGAAACAAATTTTATGCATCTTCCCAAAATTTCGAGAGTTTTTTGTTCTAACTTTTTTGTCCCAACTCACAAATTCCTCAAATTGGCCTTGGGCATTCTTAATGTTATATGAATACCAAATACATTTGATCTCATCTGAATTGTCAATACATTTTTTCATACCTTCAGATGCCGGACAGTCTAAACACCGAAATTCTAGGACATTGCTTCTTCGTCTACCTGCACCAAACAATTATAGAAAAAATTGTGGATTTTATGTTCCGGCGTGAGCTTTGCTTCCATATTGCAGACGTTTCAACTATACGTAGCCAACAGCATCATCACCATAGGAGTCTCTGGTAGATCTGTTAGAAGATAACATCTATTGATTTACTTTTTTTATTCGAATAAGTCAGTTGAAATATGATCTCGATATTCATTTTTGCTATATACGTAACACAAATTGCTTACCTTCTCCTATTCACATTTTTAATTTCAGCACCCAAAAAATTCATATTTATTGAATAAAAATAGTCAATCCACCCTTGGCAAATTTTCCGAACCTGCTTTCACGAAGCCCTGTTCCATTAAAAACATACCAAATCGTTTATGATATTAAGAAATTAAAGTTGTTAAAAACAAACATTAACCTCAAATCTCAATATTATTCCATGAGAATGAGAACTGTCTTCAAAATTTGCGGTGTTGCCAATGATCGCTCTCCATCAAAAGAAAAGCCCGTTCATAAACTTTAAATGTTTTAAATAAAGAAAACAGTTGGTGAAATGGGATTTTTTTTGGATGAGTCTATCAATTAACAGAGTTTAATTATATATTAGTGGTGTATATCAAGCTGTGAGCTATATTTTTTACAAGAACAGTAATACGTGTTTCTGAACGTGGATTATGGAGGGGGGTGTTTTCGATGAACGTGATGTCAAGGGTACACTTTCAAACACAATATCTTTTCGAAATAGAAAATATATGATGGCATTCTTAGTCAATTGGACGTTTCATATGAAATACAATCAAGCTATATAAGTTTTGGAATTCATTCTTCGTAAATGTGAAGGTCTATTGTTTGTTTACTCAACATTATTATTTTATCCTCACATTATTTTTGAAAATTCTCGAATGTTTGTTGAACAAATAATGCAATTGAAATTAATTGTTGATAAAATACATGAAAATACAGCTGAAGCATGATAATTAAACAGTTATAGACGATAAAATTTGAAAAAAATCGAGTAAAACTGCATTATTCATTTTCTAATAAACATTCGCAACTTTCCGATATTTAATTAGTTAACAAAATTGCCTTGAAAGTCCATAACAGTATTTTCATTATTCAATAAGCCATGAAAGATTGAAAAACGCCGAAAACACCTTTGATTTTTATAAACAAATGCGCATTGCACGTGATTAACAATAGTTACGAACTTGGAAAATATCTCATTTTGAAGCTTAATTAATCTTTCATAAAAAGACTCCAATGTTAATTGTCGTATCTTTATTAGTTCAAAAGTTATTTCAGTTTTTCAGTTGAAAAATCAAGTCGACGTTTCAACTTCTGTGTCGTGTAATATTTGTAATTTCTCGAAGATTTATAAAAAAAATACTTTCAGAATTTGTTTGTAACAAATTGTTGAGTTAATAAAGAATGAAATTGTCGGTAATTTTTGTTTGTTTGTTACTTTATAGATTCAGGAACAAATCATTCCTCAACTAATTATTTATATATTAGAAATATACAAAAATGGTTATGAACAATTTAAAATTGTTTTTAAGTTTTTTTTAAATCATACTATTTTCAAGACAACAGAATAAAAAATAAAAATATGAAAGTGGTCAATTTGTTTATAAACAATTTGTAACCAAATGGTGTGTTTTTTTTCCAATCAATAAATGCTTTTCATCAATACAAAACCAGTAATATGGTAATAAATATTTAAAAAAAAATCACGACATTTTGGGATTTTTAACTTTTTGCAACTAAAAAAATAATTATAAACTCTTCAACTCATTCCTTCAAGTGTTGAGAACAGACCATAATTCAATTAATTTTTTTTAATGATGTTTAATACTTTGAAAAAATTATTATATGTGACGTACTCGCTTCAGAGGCCGCGTGCGCATCCCGAAATAGCCACGCGGAGGCCTATTTTCAGCGTTAATTTGAAATTATTAGCAATAGAGATAGAGTTCGGGAAGTTGGGATTCTCTTATTGTAAATTTTCTCCTCTCTAAGAATTAGATCTCGATTATCTCTTATAGCTTCTGAGTTAATTGCGAAAGTAAATGCCTTTTTGTCATCTTCATTTGTGGTGAGTGGTGATTATTATTTGCTATGAAAAATTTTAAAATAAAATTTTTTCAACAAAAAATTAAACCGGGGAAAAAAGAAACTTAAGAGCAAAAAATGAATAAACCTTCTTAGTCTTCATAACAAAGCTCCAAAACTAATGTAGTTAATTAATTTTGATGAAGATGAATAAGTTACTTTGAAGAAATAATCAAAACAAAATAACATGAAAATGCAACGTGAAATCTCTAGCGATAAACAAAAATGTGATCTCCGACGACCACTTTCAACGACGTGAGCTCTCATGTGTGCGCTCGTTCGGGTAGCTGATATTAACTTCGGAAACTCTCAGCAATTTCCGATGAGAGGACGTTCGTTCGTTTGGCGCCGACTCAGAATTGGTTACTGGTTACTTTACATTGGTTTGGGAGCATTTTTTAACACGCTTTTATTATCTTTACTTGTAACTGAATAACTCACAATGTAATGAAATCTTGGAAGTGAATATTCGCCCACTTCCAATCTTCCGAATAATCTGAAATTTGTCACACATATCAAGGACCGATGACAATACAAGAATTTCATAATCATAATGTAATAATAATAAAAATATATTTTTCCAAACGCCAACAATCCTAACTCACCAAATGAAATTATTTGGTTGCAACAAGATGGTGCACCCCCGCACTATGCACGTGATGTTCGCGAGTTTTTGAATAACTTTTTTAGGAGGTGGATATTGGTAGACGCGGACCGATAGAGGGCCCCAAGATCTCCAGATCTTACGCCCCTGGATTTTTTTTTGTGGGGTTATTTGAAATCGAAGGTCTATGTAGATAGGCCGCGAAATCTACAAGAGTTGAAAAATCGAATTAGAATCGAAATTAACAGAATTACTCCGGAAGTTATTCGCAATGTGCAAGAGGAATGTGTCCGTAGATTTGCTTATTGTCAAGAGACTGGTGGATGGCATTTCGAACATCTTAATTAACTGTTCTATTCTGTTGGATATGAAGTTATTCTCTTATTGAAATAAAATATTAATTTTTGTTCACCCTGTAAAAAAATATCTTATTAATTATTATCATTGTATGCAGTATTGAAAGGCTTCTCAGATGAGGTATCACAAGACATCTATTCCAATTTAAAAAAATTACCGATTACGTCACCATGTCAAAACCAGTCTTTAGAATATACATAAAAAAATCGGCATTATAAAATAAAAATCGACCTATTTCAGGATTATTGTCAAAAGTACATGGCTTGCGAAATATCGAATTTGTTTCATAATTTTGACGCGCACTGTATATATATATATATATATATATATATATATATATATATATATATATATATATATATATATATATATATATATAACT
>JAFIRS010005037.1:0-67481 GCA_018342105.1 Gonioctena quinquepunctata
GCTCGTTGAATAATATACTATTTACATTGTCTAAAGATTTAGACAATGCTATTAATGGCAAAACTCATTTCACATTGCCATCTATTATGCAGTATGACAAACAGTAATATGCCCCGGAGTAGCGACAAAATACCAAGGGAGAAATAATTGAAAACTGTTGGCAAAACTCTGTTCTCCGTCTATCAAGCGACAGATGGCAACAGACATACTTCAATCTTGATTAAATCACAATAAATTTTTTATTTGGGTAAGTGTTGGCAGTCTAACAACTTGCGGATCATGATGTTCTATGATTTCCAGGGTAAGAGGATAATTCACATTATATCCATCTTATTTGATATCACTGCATGAAGAGCCAGTTGCCAATTCATACAAGAAGTTTAGCTCCACTACCGTGCACTGCTGTGCAAGCTTGATGTTTCGCCTCTTGCATAGCAGATGGCCCCACACATTCGAAAACCACGATGCTCGTTTCTAAATACAGTGGTGTCGAGAATAGTTGTAAAACGCTTGGTACTTGAATATAGTTCATACATTTTGACTGTAATAATAGAGGTATCGGACTGTATATGATACCGTGAACAGGACAACGTATTTTCGTTCTCGAATAAAACGTTTGATCTTTCAATAAAATCATAAAACAGTGCATCTATCCTACAGTGAAAGCAACTCTAACACACAGTGTTGTAAGTACAAAGTTTAAACGTATTTAGAAACATATCCGATTACGATAACCTACAAAAAGAAGTAATATTCTACTGTATCGGGCTGAGCAACGATATGATCTCTGGGAGGACAGGTCCGCACTCAGCCGCTCTACATTAATTTAACATACTCTGTATGGCAAACAACCTAGCAGGGACTTCTGACTACAGGAGCTCCCAAAACGAACCCACCATAACAAAACCTATTCAGCTGCTCTTGCACAACATCAATACCCATCCAAGACCAAGCAATAATATTTCCATCGATAGATGGTTCACGACTACAAGACTATCTTATACCCCTAGGAGAAATAGTACAACCAAGGAACATTTTATTCTCGTCAAGACTCTCAAACAACCGAGTATGTATGTACCTGGCAACTAAAGAAATAGTAGATAAGTTCATGGCTGACCATGGTGGAACTATAGAAGTTAATAAAGAACTACTACGGGCCCGTAGATATTTAACTCCATCCGAAAGACTGGTCCTATCTAATGTATGCCCTTCAATTCCTCATGAAATACTTGTGCAGGCACTAGAAAAATTAGGCCTGAAAATCCTGTCCCCAATGAACTCTCTCCGAATCAGTTCCTCCCTCCCAGAATTTAGTCACGTACTAAGCTTCAGACGACAAATCTTCATAAGCCCTGAGCAATGCTCAGTACCAGACTCTATATTAATCACTCACGATGATACTTCCTACCGAATATTCCTTTCACGAGACAATCTGATATGCTTCACATGTAAAAAGCAAGGCCATACTGCATCCAACTGTAAATCACCTATATCTATAACCGCCCCACAACCCAACAACCCAAACGAAATCCCAACTGCACTTGCTAGCTCACATGACCACCAAGATATGCAAGAAACTCCTAGAAAGCCTGAAGACCAACACGAACCCTCCACAGAAGAATCACCAACACAGGCTGGAAATAACAAAAGATGCCTCGACGAAATTCTCACCCCTCCTATTACAACACTACCTGAAGAATTTCAGAATCCTTTCGCCAAACCAGCAGACAAAATGCATAACAACAAAAAATACAAAAATAATAAAGGTAACACCCCATCCAACAAACTAGCAGAGTCAGCAAAGCGTTTTATAGACGAACAATTACCCCCGTTCATACTCGACTTTACACAAATTACTGATCTTCTCGACAATACCTATGGATCAGCAGAACCTATCAGCATAATCAAGAACTATACTACAGATTTAACTGCCTTAGTTGATATGCTTGCAAAAATATATCCCTACCTCAAAGAAAGATCAATCAAAACTAGATGTACCAAGCTAAAAAAGAAACTACTGAACCACCTACAACTTGAAACACAGGGCAATATTCCATCTGACTTGGAGAGTGACTCTTCACAAGACCTATTCTAACCAAAAACAATATCTTAGTACTCCACCTCACTCCGATAAAATGGCGACTTTCACGAACTCAATCTCATCGATACTACAATGGAACATCAACGGCTTTTATAACAACCTCCCAATGCTCCAAACAATCATGTCTAAACAAAACCCAGAAATAATATGTTTACAAGAAACAAATTTCAAACAAGAAAAGGAAGACATCTTGAGAAACTTCCAACCCTTCTATAAAAATCGAAACAATCGACAAAGGCGAGTGGAGGTGTGGCAATTATGGTAAAAAAATCACTAGAAGCAAAACAAATTCCAATCAATAGTAACATCGAAGCAGTTGCTGTAACAATACATAATAAAGAAGTCATGCACATATGCAGTATATACCTTCCACCTGGAGAAACAATAGAAAAACAAGACCTTATACACTTGATAGAGCAAATCCCACAACCCCGGATCATTGCCGGTGACTTCAACGCATACAACTTCTTATGGGGCTCACGTTACACAGATTCTAGAGGTCGCATTATTGAAGAAATCTTGGAACATTTTGATTTATCCGTCATGAACGATGGCAGACCTACAAGATTCAATGTTCAAACTGGAGAATCTACACCACTCGACTTAACACTATGCGACCCCAGTCTGATTACTAAACTATCCTGGGACAGAATGGAATATACTTATAACAGTGATCATTATCCCCTCATAATATCCAACTATGAAACAAACACTAACGCCTATATCCATACCCCCAAATGGAATCTCAAAACAGCAAACTGGAACCAATTTTCTGAACTCATAGACTCGAACATGGACTCATGTATAATATCCCCAAATATCAACGAGTCGCTAGATAACTTTATCACTATCATTACACGAGCCGCCGAAGCATCAATTGGGAAAACATCATATGTGAACCACCACAAAACAGTTCCATGGTGGAACCATGAATGTGAGAACTCGATCAAAAGAAGTAAGATAGCTTTCAACAAATTCAAACGAACCAAAACTATGCAAAATCGTCTGGAATTCGTTAAGCTAAGAGCAGAATCAAGACTCAAAGTGAAACAGTCGAAGCGCCAGTCATGGAGAAAGTACGTATCAACCATAAACAGTACGACTCCAATGACAGAGATTTGGCGAAAAGTTAGGAGAATTTCTGGCTTGAGCAATCTCGACAAAATCAAAGTTCTACAGACAACCGAAGGCACAATCTCTGACGACCATGAAATTGCAGAAGAACTGGCTAGAACATACAGAGATAGATCACACACAGAATACAATGACCCTAATCACACTCTGATCGATAGAACTAGAAACCCGGAAGGCAAAATCACTAGAATCGATGAAGACAACATGCTGAACCTTCCTCTCACTATGAATGAATATGAGGAAGCATTACTTACTTTTCGTGAAACAAACCCAGGACCAGACAAAATCCCAGTGATTTTCCTCAAAAACCTTCCACGCAGCGCTCATGTACACCTCCTTCGACTATTCAACATGATTTGGACTAATCACGAGTTTCCCACGATTTGGTCCCAATCAATAATAATACCCATCCTGAAGATGAGAAAATCGAAAATGGACCCAGAGTCTTACAGACCAATATCACTCACCTGTGCCATGTGTAAACTGATGGAAAAAATCATAAATAAAAGATTACTATGGACCCTGGAACGATTCAATTTAATTACTCCAGAACAAAGTGGTTTCAGACAATACAGATCCACAATCGACAACGTCATCGACCTAGAAAGCGAAGTCCATGAGGCATTCGCTATGAAACAAAAATGTCTAGCAGTATTTTTCGACATCGGAAGAGCTTTCGACACGGTTTCCCAGAATCGTATTACCCGCATACTCCAATCCTGGAAAATACAAGGACACTGTCTATCTTTTATAAAGAATTTCCTCTCCAACCGAAGCTTTGAAGTAAAAACGAACGGAGTATTATCTAGTCGAATGACTTTCGAAAATGGAATTCCACAAGGTTCTGTCATAAGCCCTACCCTCTTCATCATTGCTATAAATGACATATTGACAAACCTCAAATCTCCATTGAAAGGACGTTTATATGCCGACGATCTTGTGATATATGGAAAAAGCAAAAATTTGGACACTTTATTTCTTATGACTCAAAGAGCTATCACAGACTTAGAACAATGGTCAAATGACTCCGGATTCAAATTCTCCACTACTAAGACACACAGCATACTATTCTCTAAGAAAAACATCCAGACCTTCCCACCTCTCATGCTCCACAACCAGAACATTAAATCCGAACCATATATTCATTTCCTGGGCATGACCTTCGACCAGAAATTGAACTGGAAAATACATTTAAAGAATCTCATATCATCATGTCACCAAAGACTCAATCTTTTAAAAACACTAGCTAACAAGGACTGGGGAGCTGATCGGCAAACACTTCTAACGCTCTACAAAACACTGATACGCTCTAAACTGGATTATGGCTCAATAGCATACTCGTCAGCAAACAAATCACTACTGAAGCAACTTGACACTATACAGAACTCTGCACTACGTATATCTTTAGGAGCCTTCTGCACAACACCAACCGAAAGTCTTCATTGTGAAGCTGGAGAACCACCTCTGCAAGATAGAAGGATATTACTGAGCCTAACCTATGCTGCCAAGCTGAGAGGATACCTAACACACCCCACTCGGGAGAACACCATACCCGGCAAATGTAGTCAGCTCTTTGAGAACAAACCAAGAACAACCAAACCTTTTTACGAGAGGACAAGGACCTACATCAACCAAACAAAAATAACACTACCAGAATGTTATCCCATCAAATTCAACCCTCTCCCTCCATGGACACTACCTAAACCAAAATGTCACAAACACCTCAGCCTAGCCAATAAATACTCAACCAATCCAACACTAATCAAAAACGAACTCAATCTAATATTGGAGAACCATGAAGACTTTGTGAACCTATATACAGACGCTTCGAAAACGAGCGAAGGCACAGGAGCAGCATTCATAGGACCCAACATGTCATTACAGTTTAAACTCCCCAACTCATGCTCTGTATTCAATGGTGAACTATATGCCATTTACCGTGCCATCATGTTCATCAACACTTCTGATGACATGAAATTTCTCATTCTCACTGATTCCCTCAGTTCACTCGAATCCATTCAACAGTTGTACCCCACCAACCCACTAATACTCAAAATAAAAGAAGAACTCCATGAAGCAAAAATGAAAACCAAAGAAATTGAATTCGTCTGGATACCATCGCACGTAGGAATACCCGGAAACGAAGAAGCAGACAAGAGAGCAAAAGAAGCCATAAACAGCAAAAACTCCGAAACAGTGACACAAACAGTGATAAGTGACATTCGAAATACAATTAAGAACTCGTTAGAAACAGCATGGCAAGGAAAATGGCATGCCACTACCGCGAAACTACGCGAAGTTAAAAGTTCAGTGAAACCGTGGAAATCTCTTCCCAGAAACAGAAAAGACCAAGTTCATCTTACTCGCCTGCGCCTCGGCCACACACGCCTCACTCATGAATATCTACTCGATAAAAGTCCTGAACCAATATGTGAAACTTGCAACGTGAAGACCACCATCAAACACCTTCTCGTAGAATGCCCTCTACTCGCCCCACAAAGAAACACCTGCAATATCTCAGGATCATTAATTTCCTTACTCGGCCCACAATGTGTATTTAGTGACATCATATTATTTATAAACACTATAGACATTGCCAAAAACCTGTAACCGATCTCATAATGAAATGTAATACCATCAAGTAACGCTCGCTAATAACCTTCTAGGTTGATGCGATTTATTTAAATAAAAAAAAAAAAAAAATAGAGGTATCGAAGAGTTTCTCCTCATTATTCCATCACTTAACACAAAAATGACATCCACGATATCCAATTATCACAGGAATTACATTATTCATTTCTCATGGGATCTCATAAGTATATCTAATTTACAACGGAATAAATTCCAGGATTCCCAATTATCTTGAACAATATCCAATTGAACTACATCTAATCTCACTGAAAAAACTTTCCACGACATCCAATTTTCAATGTAAATAATTCTCACGATATAAAATCTCCCGGAATGTATTTTTCATTATTTTAATTCTCACTGGATTTAATTCCAATGGTATCCAAATATCAGTGGAAATAATTCTCACGATATAAAATCTCCCGGAATATATTTTCCATGATTTCAATTCTCACTGGATTTAATTCCAATGTTATCCAAATATCAGTGAAATTATTTACCACGATATGTTATTCTCACAGGAAAGCAACCTTTATTTTACAATTATTGTGGGATTGAATTCACACAATGTCCAATGATCACTTATAATCTCCCTAGCAGCAGAATTATTACCGAATTTTTTTTTCAAGGTCACGAATGTTTTTGTTGATAGAAAATTATCCCGAGTCGAAGACGAGGGAAAAAATTATCGGGAATTAATTCTGCTGCGTGGGAGATTCGGTAAGAAAATTTCATAATTTGGAGTTGCTTTTAATATGATGAGAAGATGAACCCTACGACCTATTCTGCGTAGATGTCAAATTTTGTATGGGTAAAATTTGCACTTAGGTATACTACTATGACTTAATTTTAATTCAAATGTCAAGTCATTTCGAAGTGACAGGTGAGACAGACCAGCAAGTAACAATCAGTTTTTTAGTCGTACCCGTGATATTTATTGTTACAATAATATTCTGTAAACAATGATTCGTGTTGGTAATGAATCAGCAAGTTTGATTGCTGAAGAAATTGAGCAAAGCGCTTCATTTTTGACAGAAAAATTATCACTTAATATTTCCAGTAAGTTAATAGGAGCTAACAAAATTATCGCGATAATCTCTCGTTGCTATAAGCAACGTAAACAAAAAGGAGCCCAAGTAGCACACAGAGGTCATAATTCGGTTGTACAGACGTCTACTAGACCTTTCGCAAAAGTCCATGACTTATGTCTTGTAATATGCTAAGACGTCGCTATGTATGCCAATACGACAAAAAAACACACTCTTGCGACGTCACATCGACGTTATAAAGTAGTGGTAATTACTTGCCAATATTGACTTATATAAGCCAGTCGCAAAAGGGTCGTTATGTGGTCTTAGTGTAGTCATTATATATTATGCATGAAGGTCATAATCTTTCTAATAAGTATCACAATATGTATACCATATCAAAAGATTTTATATAATATCAATATAATATATAAGTCAGCCTTCCTTTACATGTTCATGATACTCTGTGACCGTGATAGTTATCGAGATAAAAATGATTTTCATTTAGGTATCTTTGAGAATTGTTCTGAAACTCTAGTGACTAAGCAAATCCATTTTTACGATCAAAATCCAATTCTACTCACTTAAAATTCATGCGCCTCGAAAATGCAGAGAGATAAATATTTATTTTCATTCCAGAAAAAATATATTTCATCAGTTTTTCTCATTAATCGTTGAAATATGTAGACCATATTACGAAAGATACTTGATTAGCACATCTCCGAAGATTTTTAAATTGATATAACACCCAGGGTCCCATCTTTTTTATTTTAAATATTTTTGTTCCAATATGGGTACCAGAATGATGTTATCAATCAATCGAAAAATATGGATGCCGTCCTTCTACTGTCGAAAAGTTGTAACTATTCCGGTATGTACTATCATACGAGTGTCTCAAAGACATCGCTATATCTTACATAAAAAAGTTGTAATGTAGTCGCTGTGACCACAAGTAGCAAGTTTTGTTGTACTAACGTCGTAACGCTATCAAAACAGAAAAAGATATACACTGAGTGCATAACCATTCCGCTAGTTCCGCCTAATGGAAAACGCCAAAAATAACTGACATTTACAATAGAGGTTATGTTGATGTTGAACAGTTATATTCAAATATTTTTTATTTATCACTCGAAGTGCACATACAAATTATTTATGTCTTTCCTTGTTGTGAAAACAATTGAAGGAACTTTTTTTTTTTTGCAGTGTCCCGATAGACTGATTAATTAATTCAGATGTTAATTTTGGGGTAGGCACTCATCCTTCCTCTTTATATTTTTCTATACGCTCCAGTTCTCTTGTAAGGCAGATTGGATTTTTGTTTTGGCATTTTAATCATTCATACGGAACTGAATATTCTACATACATAACACAATATACCTATCCAACCAAAATAATCTAACCTAGTTACATAATGTAATCATTACGACCAAAGTTCATTAGTTGATAAAACTTCATTACATGAGTACAATATGTAGTCGTAGAAACGTTTCAACAATCTATTCACCACATATGTTCATTGTCATAATAACCTCACAGCAACTGCTCTTAAGTTCTACTCAACGACACATACAATTTATTTACATACAAACCACAGTACAACTTCATCTCGAGAATTCTTTATTGTACTCTCGTTATATCTACTACACGACGTCATAGCAACGCCTGAAGGTTATAAAACGCATATTAACTTTTTGGTTTCAAAACATACAAATACGTGGTCTTTAAGACGGTATAAGAAGTCATTATGTTAATTTTATGACTCTGTGCTACTTGGGAGCCTTCTAATTGGTTGAAAATAAATTTATTAAATTTTCAATGGAATGAGTTCCCACGGTATTGAATATTCCAATGATTTCCAGTTCTTACGGAATTCAATTCCCGGGATTATCTATACTGATTTTCAATTCTCACTAAAAATATTTTCGGTACCTTCAAATCTGACTGGAATTAACACCAAATCCAATGCTCACATGATTTGATTGCAATGATATCTAACTCCCACGATTTCCAATCTTCACTACTTATATCCAATCTCACTGGAAAAATTTCCTACGTCATCCGATTCTACTTGAGATAATGTCAGGATTTCCATTTCTCACAGGATTTAATTTCCACATGTTACTTTCTCTAAGGATATTCAATTCTGAAATTCTCTTCTCAGGAGGTTATATTACTAAGAGGATTTATTAGTAGTAGTAGATTTATATCTCGCGATAATTTATTACAATCTGACAATTTCTTCTCAATACATTTTCAATATCTTTTCAGTTTGTCTTATTACAAGCTTTTGTTTACCTTCACATTTGTATGTATGTATGTTTAGTTCAAATCTTGCAAGTGAATTTTGACCCACTCCTAATTGTCCGATTGAAGGGAAACTTGGCAGGTGTTCATAATTCCGGTGACAATGCCAAATAAAAATAAAAATGGCGGCTCCAATATGGCGGATGAGTTTTGTGCTTATGGTTGAATTCTATTCAGAATTGGTATGTGGGGGTTTTTGTCAAAATTCGCCACATTTTAAGACGAGCTCAATTTTTTCTTGCAAACTTAGCTTTTCTTGGGGCACCTCTAATTATTGTTAACGCTCAACAAAATGTAAAATAACTCTTAGAATGAAGAAACTATACACGAAAGACGATAAAAATACCTGGATAAATAATAACATCACTAAATCGTTTGACAACTCTCAATAACATATTAGAATTATATTATTAGTCAATTGTTCCATGGCCTCTTCGATCGTGAGGAAATCTGTTGATGCACGCTTCATCAATGATTATATTGTATAATCCGTAAAATAAAGGCGTGGAGTAATACACCCTCATTTAGTATGCATAATCCAAAGATTATGGATTTTCCCCAGTACTTCGTAGTACTCCATGCCTTCATTCTACTATAGATATGTATGATTCCAACAATTTGCCAAAAATCAATTGATTTTTTGTTCGACAAAAAAATTCAAATCAAAATTGTGTAGATACAAGGACCTTTATTGATAATAAACAGTATCGAGCTTTCAATGTCCTGGAGATATTTCAGAGACCTCTTATAAAACAGCTGTACACATGGCAAATTCACAGATTTCAAATTTTCTCCGAATAAAATAGAAATAGCTTGCGAATCTTTACAAAATATTACTGTTGGCTTTTCTAATGAGTTGCTTTGTCAGAAATTCATTTTTCCAAACTCAAATATTTTGTATGGCAATTTTTTTTATCCCAGTTGTTTTAAAACAAGAACATAGCTATAAAATGTCGTTCTGAACAACTTTTCCGAATAACATTTATCTATATTTTTCCAAATAAGTGTGTTTTAAGACATAATTTTTAAATTTCCCGCCAAACACGAAAATACGAACGGCACTGTACAACGTCTTTTGGGGTTTCTTTTGATGCAGAAGCGATTGCACGTATCGATATTTGTAAAAATTTATTAATAACATAATTTCCCATATGATGCTTACTTTCTGCCGGTCACTGTATAAGGAAATTACGCGACAAGCTTTTAAATCCCATAAGAATACGAACATACTGATTGTAGCTAGCATGTGTCTAAGTATCATACTTATACTGGTGGCACTTGTTTAGAGCCGCCATATTCAACCCTTTTGTAGGTTTACACAACAATATGGTTACTGTACAGGATGATTCAAAAGTACTTTGACAAACTTCAGCAGGTGATTCCTCACAATATTCCAATAGGGTGTTAAAGTTTTATTTTTATTTTCGTATTTTTCAAATAACTGTCGATATACTGACCTTAATTAAACGAAAATTGGTTTTGAGAGGCTTTTTGAGGTGTCGAATTCGAACCTGATGTTATTATTGCTCTTACTCGTAGGGGGCGCCACCTACACGTCTTTTTCTTTTTTGAAGATTCATAACATTTTTAAACGTACTTCTAGTACATTTTTCAGTAAAAAAATCAATTCTTCTGTCATATCTACGCAAAAAAGCTACTTCTGTTACAAGTCGCTATAAGCAACCGTTTTCTAGATATTGTCATGAAGCATAAGTTTAATAAATCCAAAATTTAAATGTTTCCTCTCCTAAAGGCCACAAGGGCATTTCAGTTCCTGTTCTGCACTCGTTTGTATCTCATAATTAAATCAATACCCTGTATAGAACAGTGCAGAGAGAAATAGCAGGAACTGAGGTGTTGAATTACATTAATTGAACTCGATCAGCAAATAATGCTGATCAGAGATTTTCGGAAGGAATGACCTGTGGAGAGGGGCATTGATTGTCGAGTTTTGCTAATAATTGAGAAGAATAGAACAGTTAGTTGATCGCGAGTTTTAATCGAGTAAACATCGAAAATAATCGGCGGATGACACTTCTCCCAATGGCACCAGAAATGGATATTATAATGTAAGTACTTTGTTTTTCCTATTGTTCATTCATTTTAATAAATCTATATTTTTATAAATGTGTCTCTTACCTAATTGACTTTACCTCTATTCTTTCAGCCGCACTGCAAGGGGAACAATTCAGGGTTGTCAAAGTTAAATGGGGTTCGAGTAGCCAATAATGATCATGGCTATTCTCGATATTAGAAAATGTGTTGTGGGCTTGGAAAAAGTCCCGACATAATTGGTGGAGGCGCCGGGCAGAAACAGAAGCTCTGGAATCAGGAAAAGCAGGACCTGTGGCCAAATTTCTCCTCGAAAAAATAATCACAAGACACGGATCTCCAAGACATATTTTATCAGATAGAGGGCAAACTTTTCGTTCAGAACTTGTCCAGGAACTTCTAAAAAGCATGGGAACAACCAGTCAATACACAACAGCTTACAGACCCTCCTGTAATGGACTGACCGAAAGACTCAACAAAACTATAGCAGACATGCTATCAATGTATGTCAGCACAGATCAGTCTGACTGGCCAGAATATCTGCCTCACATAACATTTGCTTATAATACGGCAAAACAAGCCACAACAAAATTCTCTCCATTCATGTTAGTGTATGGACGGGAACCTATTCTGCCAACGCAAGCGAACCTGATGGAACCCAGAACCTCATTAGAAGCAAATGAAATGAGGGAGAAAGCCCTGGCAATCAGGAATACAGCGGTTAATAATATAAAAACTCGACAATCAATGCCCCTCTCCACAGGTCATTCCTTCCGAAAATCTCTGATCAGCATTATTTGCTGATCGAGTTCAATTAATGTAATTCAACACCTCAGTTCCTGCTATTTCTCTCTGCACTGTTCTATACAGGGTATTGATTTAATTATGAGATACAAACGAGTGCAGAACAGGAACTGAAATGCCCTTGTGGCCTTTAGGAGAGGAAACATTTAAATTTTGGATTTATTAAACTTATGCTTCATGACAATATTTGGACTTGAAAATTTCAAGTCGATTATTTGATAATCAATGGGTGTTGTTGAAGTTATTACCATTATTTAGCATTTTTCACAAGAATGCTTAGGAAATGAATTTGACGTTTAAGTAAGTAGTTTTGGTAATTACATATTATGTGACAGTTAAATGTTTTGTTGTTTTGTTGAAGTTTCTGTAAGTTTTTAAACACCAATTTTGAAAAAATGGATCATTCAAACAATAATGCTCATTGAACCGATATGCATTTCGTTTATGACCTTGCGGATGTTAATGCGCGCGAAGCAAGACGTATTTACCAGGAGCGATTTCTTAATCGAGTACTGCCTTTAGCTCCAACATTTACCAGTCTCCACCGTCGTTTGGCAGAAACAGGTAGCTTTAAGAGGGCAGCTGATATTATTGGAAGACACGAGCAGTCCGAATCCCAGAAGTGGAAGAAGCTGTTTTGAACGCTCTCGAGGAGAATCCAGAAACAAGTACAAGAATAATAGCTGAAGCTCCCAATTCTACTCAGTCCACATTTTGGAGAATTATCCACGATCAACAATTTTATCCATACCATATTCAAAGAGTACAAGCTCTTCTGCCACGAGACTTTCCCCAACGCATTTCTATGTGTCAGTGGTTTTTGAGTAAATTGGCTGGAAATCCTCAATTTTTAAGATATGTACTCTTCACGGACAAGGCAAACTTCTCCCGAAATGATAGATAGATAGATAGATAGACTTTATTAAAGCTTCAATTTGAACAGTTGAAAAACTCAAGTAAAAATTCAATAAAGAAAATATTATAAAAATATATTGCAAATTAATATTAAATATTAAAAAAGTCACAATACCATATAATATACTATAGAATATAGATAAGAAGGGAAAATAAAAAATATATGATATGGTAAAAGTTATTTTTCATAGAATTCTTTTATTGAATACGGTTCGATGTCACACAATAGATCAAATACGTATTTTTTGAAAGTGTTTTTGTTGGTGCTCTCTTCTCTGATCATCGAGGGTATATGATTATAAAATTTGATACATGCATAATGTGGTCCTTTCTCAGTATTTTTCAATCTGTGCTTGGGTATAACGAAATTAGATTTGTGCCTTGTGGAGTACCTATGTTTGTATGTGTCACTTTTGATTTATTGTTATCTACAAAAAGAACACATACATAAATATAGATGGCATATACGGTGAGTATTTTGTGACGCTTGAAAATCCCACGACAGGAGTCTTTGTATTTCATATTCAACATGGTTTTCATAATTCTTTTTTGCATGATGAAAATACGTTGTAATTGAGAACTACCACCCCATACTAAAATTCCATACAGCGAAGGGTAGACTGTCCCATAGTATGCCGTTTTTAGAGCCTCAAAATTTAAGTTTCTTTTCAAAACTCTTATTGCAAAACATTTAGATGCTGTTTTTTTTGCCAGATCGTCAATGTGCTTTCCAAAATTTAATTTGTCATCTATATATATGCCTAACACTTTACTCTCAGTAGAGAAGTATAATTCTTCTCCATTTCTTAGAGGCATCGACTCCGGAATGGTAATATTTTTGCAACTTGTTTTGAAAATAATGCAGTCCGTTTTCGCAGTGTTCAGAAGTAATTTATTCTCATTTAGATATGTGGATACTGTAGAAATATTTTTTTGTATTGTGTTTTCCAAATGAATGTAGTTATCAACTGGTAGTATGAGATTTGAATCGTCCGCATAATTAACAATTTTAGTATTTGAGTATTTAAATAGTTTCGAGAAATCATTTATATAAATTATGTAGAGTAGCGGACCTAATAAACTCCCTTGTGGAACCCCTCTTTCAATTTCAGTAAAATCTGATAGAAATTCTTCATTTTTTTGCTGAGGTCTTACGCTTAGTTTTTGTTTTCTATTGCTCAAATAAGATTTCAAGAGATCATGCGCCTTTCCTCTAAATCCATAATTATATAGTTTATGAAGCAAAATGGAGTGATCTACACAATCAAAAGCTTTACTGAGATCAAGTAAAACACCACAGGCACAAGAGTCTAGTTCGACTAAGTCGTGGACTTGATCAACAAAATCAAATAAAGCTGTTTCTGTGCTTCTGCCTTTGAGAAATCCATGTTGAAATTCATTCAATATTTTATGTGCTTTAATAAAATTCAAGATTCTCATTGAGATGATCTCTTCAAATAACTTAGCAAAGGCTGATAGCAAACTTATTGGTCTGTAATTTGAAAAGTCATTTTGGTCAACTTTTTTGTACAGGGGTATTATTATCGCTAGCTTCATTTGATCTGGGAATAAATCTGATTCAAAACATGAATTGAACAAATGGCACAAGACTGGTAAAAGGTATTTGACACATCTTTTTAAAATTTTAGATGGTATGTTGTCTATACCGCTGCTTATTTCATTTTTGAGTGAGTGAGTGAAATGCTATCACAAACTTTCATAACAACCATGTTTGGGCTCTGGAAAATCCGCACGCAGTTAGTGAAAGACATTATCAGTATCAATTTTCTGTAAATGTATGGGCGGGAATAATTGATAATTACTTGATAGGTCCTTTCTTTCTTCCGTTTCGACTGAATGGCGCAAATACAGATTTTGCACCCTTGATACAAAAATAACTATTTCAAACGAGTAAAAATAAATAGAATAGGTGGCGCCCCCTACAAAAAAACAAAACTACTTTCTTAAGCGTCAAATTCATTTCCTAAGCATTCTTCTGACAAATGCAAAATAATGGTAATAACTTCAACACGCATCGATATCAAATAATTGACTTGAAATTTTCAAGTCCAAATATCTAGAAAACGGTTTCTTATAGCGACTTGTAACAGGGGTAGCTTTTCTACGGAGATTTGATGGAGAAATTGATTTTTTTCACTGAAAAATGTGCTAGAAGTACGTTCAAAAAAGTTATAGATTTTCAAAAAAGATAAAGACGTGTATGTGGCGCTCCCTACGAGTAAGAGCAATAATAATCAGGTTCGAATTTGACATCTCAAAAAACCTCTCAATACCAATTTCCGTTCAATTATGGTCAGTACTTCGAAAGTTATTGAAAAAAATTAAAATAAAAATAAAACTTCAACAGCCTGTATCTTAGAAACGAAGCGTGTCCGGACATATATTTATTCGGACAATTCATATTAGAATATTGTGAGAAATCACCTCCTGAAGTTTGTCAAAGTACTTTTGAATCACCCTGTATAAATGATTTATGTTATTTGTATCCTGAGCAAAAACGAATACCCTTCCCAAAGGGTATTTGAAAATGTAGATATATGGGTTTATATAAAAAATCAAGTTCAAAATTGTAGGATATATTATGTTAAATCATTGCATGGTAGTACATTCAGAAATTTTCGACAAACAGAATTTCAAGTTCTTTGAACGAGTTCCTTATGGCATATATAAAACATCTGAGGTATAATCGAATCTTTACAAAGAGGTGAATCTAATACAAGGAATTTTATAAAAATAAATATAAAAAATACAAATCAAGTAATGTCAATAAATAGATAACCTATCAAACATATATTTACATTGAATTTACTAGCTATTTTACATTTTGTAATGTTATTCGAAATTTTATATACAGTTAATCAGTACTTTTAGGGTAACCATAACAGCGTTGAAAAAATGTACTGTTCTTCGAATAGATTGGTGAGTATGTTTATTTGATTGTAAGAACGGCTTCAAGAGAATTCGGATTTTGATCCGATTTGAACAGTTTTTTATCATATTATATTCAGATCATTACAAAGTCTAGTACTCATAATTAAAAAAAGGTAATTCCTTTTTAGTCCACAAGATGGATGGAGGTAGTTGAATTACCATTTTAATCTTGATGCAGCTACGATACTCCATATACGAGTAACAATATAGTTTTTAGCGACATATTGGAGGAAATGTTCAATGTTTCTGCAAATGGAGCAGAGACTTGTTTGATGTATGTAAGAAATAAATCATGATATTCTAAACAGTATCGAGTATCCAACTGGAATGAGGAATTCGTTTCTGATCATTATCTCCGATGTTGAAGCCTTCTATGATGTCTGCGAAGTCCATTTATATAATCCAATATTCCAGATTATACACTGAGAGAAAGAGAAAGTTTCATGTACACATTTTAGAGTATTTTTAGAGTACGAACAGTCACAATAATTCATAGGGTTCACATTCGACACATAAGATTATAATCATAATATAAACAGTGAAGTCTATCGGTGAGTCACTTCCTCAGTTTCCTCGGACTAGAAACGCAACGTCCACACTTAAAACTTATAATACTTGAGTAGTTGAAAACTTCACGAAGAAGAACACATACGAAATGGAATGCTTGGGAACCGCGAAGTCCAAGTCGTGAAACACCACGAAAAAAAAGTCACCTTTGGCATTAACGATGAACGAGAACGACGCGCACTTCTTCTCAAGTCTTTTGATGATTCGTTTGATGCAATTTCGGCCTGTGTTTTCTCTTGTTGTTGTGCTTCTTAGTACCGTTGCCGTTGTTTTTCTTGGTATTCCTAACTTCATTCGTCACTTCGCAGCTGCATCCGCTTCGAACTTTGATGTAATCGAGGGTGTAGGTTGCCCCGCTACTTCCGTGGGCTGGGAAGAGGGGGTAGTTTTTGGTTCGATGGCTGGGGGTGTCTTTCACTAGGGCGTAAGTGAAACTGTACTTCTGGACACATCTGGACATGTGGTGCAGCTTTTTTTGGATGAACTTGCAGGGTCTGTCCACTACGTCGACGTCGCAAGAAAGCTCATAGAATCTGTAACAAAATAGGAGTGAAAAAACAATGCTTATGGAATATATATATACATATATATATATATATATATATATATATATATATATATATATATATATATGTTTATTCACTGAGAAACAAGAGTGTTTATATAATAAAGGTGGTTATAGTAAATAAACATGGGTACCACGGACGCTTTAGCTCTGAAGGACTATCGCTTGAACGTAGTTTCGTAAGAATATAATGTAATGATGACAAAGATAATAATAATAAAGTAGTGTAAGTTATGACAAGAGTAATGTAGCGTAATAAAAAAAATATAATATAAATACACATAAACATGCAAAAATTGGGAAAAATTAAGGGGTTTTTTAAAAGGGAAAACATATACATGTATATATACATATACATATACATGTACAAATATATACATACATACACATACATACACACATACATACATACATACACACACACACAAACACACATATACGTATATATAAAATCATAGCATCAATTATGGAGCCATTCATACCGTTTTATGTTTGAGATCATTAGAGTAGTATGGAGTTGGTGTTTTTTTTTTAGTGTTGATATTTCTGGTTAACAAAATCGTGTATATTATTTCTTTCAATACTAGAAATACAGTTAATAATTTTTTTTTTATATAAGTTTAAATTATTTATGCTTTTTGTCGAACTAGGTATCATGCTGTAGAGTCTGGGTGCAAGATAGTCACAGTGATGTTGACCTATTTTTTTCCACAACGTGGTAGTAGTTGCGATCTATGTCTGGTGGTGTAGTTGTGGGTCACTTGTTCTGGAGTTTTTTTGTGTTTTTTGAGATTGGTGAGCATGGACACACAGAAAAGTTGTCTCACATCGAACATACCAGACAATACATATAATTGACCATCGGGAAATAAGAGTGGCTTATCGAATATTATTCTCAGAATCCACCTCTGGAGAACGTTCAAGTTTTCAAGATGAGTATCATTTACACCTCCCCATCCTATTATTCCATAAGTTAGCTGTGATTGTACGAATGAGTAGTATAGTACAGTAAGATGTTTATTGTCAAGATAGTCTTTAAGGTATTTGAGTCTTGAGAGCATGCCTCTTAGTTTTTTTATTATATTCTTTATTTGAAGGTTCCATTTGAGGTGTCGGTCGACTATGATACCTAAATATTTTATCGAATCGGCTTCAGGAATATGTGATTGGGGACCAATGTTCAACGGTCCCAGATTAGGTAATCCACTCGAGTATGATGTGAATGGCAGATATTTTGTTTTTTCCATATTGAGTGTGAGGGTATTATGTCTAAACCATTTTTCTATTATTTTAAAGTCGTCCTCCGCTAGCGATTTCAATGTATTCCATGATTTCGATTCATAGAATATAGCTGTGTCGTCAGCAAAGCTTAAGATCTTTCCTTTTATATTGAGATTCAATAAGCCATTGATATATAGTGTGAACAGGAGTGGACCTAATACTGTCCCTTGCGGTACCTCGTAAGGTACGAACATACTATTGCTCAGTTCACCTCCGATATCAACCCTCTGTTCACGATTCTCTAGGTAGCTTTTCAGTAGGTTATAGGTATTTCCTCTCAATCCATAATTATCTAATTTATTTAGCAGTTTTTCATGGCACACGGTATCGAAGGCCTTAGCGAGGTCTACGAAAATACATAAGGCAGGCTTGCTTTTGTCCAATGACTTGTAGATGTAAGTTGTTAATTTGTGAATAGCATCGTCGGTCGACTTTCCCTCTCTGAAGCCATATTGAAAGTTCGAAAGTATTTTATATTTGTTACAGAAGTTCTGGATTCTGATTTTTATTATTTTTTCTATAATTTTTGAAATGTTTGATATGAGTGAGATAGGTCTATAGTTCACCATTTCTAGTTCATCTCCATTTTCGTGAAGTGGCTTGACTATTCCAACTCTGAGGTTCCTAGGATAGTAGCCTCTATCAAAGCAGCAATTGATTAAGTGGATTAGCGGACCTCTTATCTCGTTCGATAATTTTTTCAGAGTTTCTGAACGAATGAAATCATCATTTCGGAAATAGGGTTATTTATTTTCACCTGTCCCAGTGTCTGTCTGTCTGTAATCAAATCTTGCAAGTTAAATTTGACCCACTTCTAGTAGCGCAATTAACGTGAAATTTGGCGGGTGTTCATAGTTCCCGTGACAATGCATTATGGGATTTCTGTTAGAGAAAAAATAAAATGGCGGCTCTAAGATGGCGAACGATATTTGTGTTTATGGTCCGATTCTATTCGAAATTCACAAATTTGTGATGGCTGCTCCAAGATGGTGGCTCCAAGATGGCGGACGAGTTTTGTAATTATGGTCCGATGTGGGGGTTTTTGTGATTGAAAATTATGAATTTCCTGTCAAAATTCCCAAAATCAAAATGGCGGCTACAAAATGGCAGTAATCTCTGTGATTATGGTAATGCGGCTCCAAAATTTGGAGGTTTCGGAAATCAAGTAATGGCGGCTCCAAGATGGCCGACGATCTCTGTGATTATGGTCCGATTCTATTCGAAATTGGAATGCG
The DNA here is from genome assembly GCA_018342105.1 of Gonioctena quinquepunctata. Taxonomy (NCBI): domain Eukaryota; kingdom Metazoa; phylum Arthropoda; class Insecta; order Coleoptera; family Chrysomelidae; genus Gonioctena; species Gonioctena quinquepunctata. Next base: position 19,570 of record JAFIRS010005037.1, read on the forward strand.
GGGGTTTTCGGGGTCGGAGATTATTAATTTCCATTCAAAATTCACAAATTCAAAATGCGGCCCAAGATGGTGGACGAGTTTTGTGATTTTTGGTCCGATTCGCTTATACATTGGTATGTGGGGGTTTTTGGGATCGAAAATTATGAACTCTTTGTCCAAATTCATAAAATCGAAATGGCGGCTACAAGATTGCGGTAATCTCTGATTATGGTCCGATTATATTCAAAATTGGTTTTGGAGATGGCGGACGAGTTTTGTAATTATGGTTCGATTCTATTCAAAATTGGTATGTGGGGGTTTTCGGGTGAAATTATGATTTTGTTTGTCAAAATTCATTAAATGAAAATGGTGTCTCTGAAATAGCAGACTAACTCTGTGAAGAGCACTCACGGCCAATTGTAGCAACCATATCTGAGATAGGAAGCACCGCAATCATAGCTGGCCCTGCAATTTCCACATCGAACCCCTGTTTTGCGGCTACAGAATGGGCAGCTGTCTTAATTATACTGCTCAACTCCATTCTAGATATTGACCAAGAATATCTCGTTAATAGTTGAGAGATTTCAGCAGCTTCAGAAATCTTCTGTGTGACTATGTGTGGAGACATATACCTGGTGATTCTCTAAGGTGGCTCACTCATTTGCATAAAAAATTAAAATTTATTCAGTTCATTTGCATAAAAATTATCAATGTAAACATAAACATAAACAGTTTTGAATAAATAACAGATTTTGAATAAAATAAAATCAAATATTTCAAATTGATCAAATTTTTATGTCCAGGTTCACTTTAGCCTAAGCTAGACTGTGTTCCAAAACACAAAGCGGTATTTGATCTTTTTGAAATATATTAAACTAATGTAATAAAAATTAAGTACTAGTAAAATAATATAAAGTTACTTAAGGTAATTTAAAGTAAGTGAGAGATAATTTACATAAATGTACCAATAACAGTGGTCACATACTGATAAATTAGTTAACTACACATTTATAAATACATATACACTTCACTCACGAATGTAGAGTAAAACATGTACACACACAATAATCTTCTCTTATAACTTATTTATTATTGAAGATAGAAAAACGAAATTTGGTGGTTGTGTTTTATAGTTCAATTTACATTTTTTGACATATTTACTTGCTTTTTCGTACTCCTGGGTTGACCGGAAAGGACCCCAACTTTCGATTTTCAAATGGAATATCCTATATATTTTTACTTATTTCGATCGAGAATGACATTCTAAATCCAACAACACCACACTTGTCAATATTTGACAAATAAAGTCATTTTCATTCCAATTTTAATTTTTCGATCTAGAATGCCATGGATCGTGTGAATCGCTTCATTCTTGATCAAGCAACATGGGAAAAATACAACTTTGAGGCTTATGACTTCACAGTCGTTTTAAAAATTATTTAAAAGTCGCAAATATGAATTTTTCCGGTTGAACTTGAATTTTTTCGAATGGAAAGGGAGTCGCTCGTCGGCTTTTTGTGAAAGATCAATTCTTTACGAATAATTTAATACCACACACTTTCACTTTGATACCACACATTTTCACTATTTTTCTGAATCATTGCAAGAAGCAAATATAACTGCCTGCCCAAACAAATAAGCTAATGAATATGCTGTCACTTTTGAAAATTGATTTGTTGCGTAGTTGTTAACTTGATATGGAAAATTAAACTAGAAACGAGAAAATTGACATGCTGCTAATTTACGGAGAAGTAAAAAAGAATGCAACTGATGCAGCTCGAATTTATGCTCAGAGATTCCCTAATCGTCGCCATCCCGCTCGGCATTATTTTCCAAAGCTGGAAAGGAAAATGCGAAATGAACCAGAATAAAATGCCAATAACTGTCAGTGAAGAAAAAAAAAGTAGACGTGTTGGCCTATGTTGGAGTGAGTTGTACGGCCAAATTGTTTCTGAGGTGATATAAGTTATTCGTCCGTTTGGAGAATTCTTCAAAAATATAATTATCGATCATTCAAGTACCAACGTTACCAACATCTTTACGATAACGACCACAACCGAAAATTAACTTATTGCAACTGGTTTTTGACTAAATACAGAGAAGATGTACGTTTTCCATTTAAAATTATTTATTCAGATAAAACTCGATTCACCAACTGGGTCTGTTCAATCGGCATAATAAAAGGTACTGGCCTCAAACAAATTTACATCTGATGCAAGAAGGACATTTTCACGATCGATTTGGTTTCAATCAATCAATCAATAAATACTTTATTTTCCTGAGAGTTTTTTACAAGCATGGAAATCGTCAAATACACAAGTAAAAATAAGAGTTAAAAAATCAAGTGATAAAATATGGAATATACATGTGAGAGAAAAGTATAAATATATATATTGAATGTACATAAAAAATCATTCAATAGTAGTGGTAGGAGATAATGATATAAAACAATTAAATATATATATATATATATATATATATAGTATACACAGTAAAATAGTAAACAAGCAAACAATCATGATGTCAAGCAACCAGATCAGTTTGAAAATATTCATCTAGTGATTGAAAGGCATTTTTGAAGAGAATGCTTTTAACGCTATTTTTGAAATTGATGGGATTAGACATTTCCTTAATGAATATTGGAAGTTTATTAAATATTTTTATAGACATAATATGAGGTCCATTTGATACAGATGTTAATTTGTGAACAGGAATTATCAGATTATAATTTTGTCTAAGAGTATAACCAGCGGCTATGCGGATAGTATCCCTTTGCTGAAACTTGTGGTAATGATTCTTAATGTAAGTGACACAATTCAAAATATACATGGATATCATAGTTAGAATTTGTAATTCAGTGAATAAATGCTTACAAGAATCATCATATTTTTTAAAACACAGGGTTCTTAATATCTTTTTTTGCGAAATCAACAGATCATTCAATCTACTGCAGTTACCGTAGCAGACTAAGCAATAATTTAGACTTGAGTGGACATAGGCATAGTAGTAGCTTAATAAAATATTAATGGGGACAAAATTTCTAAGATTCCAAATAACGAAACAATGTTTGGATAATTTATCAGAAAAAGAGTCAATATGATCATTCCAGGATAATTGGGAGTCAATGTTCAACCCTAAGAGTTTGACTGATTGTTTCTGTACAATAGATTTAGTATTTGCTCTAACCAATATACTACAATCCATTTCTCTAAGCCAGAAAACAATGGTATTTGTTTTGTTGCTATTTAGTGCGAGGCCGTTTCTGGAGCAGTAATTAAGCATATTTGCAACTGCAGTACCTGCTTGGTCAGATAACCCTTCACATAAAGCAGAACTCAATATGAATGACGTGTCATCAGCAAACTGTACAGTACAATGTTGTTGATTATTATTGGAGATGTCGTTAACGAATAAGAGAAAGAGAGTAGGACCCAGGATACTACCTTGGGGAACACCTGTTAAGATGTTACGATTTTCAGAATGATATATTGCCGATCTGGTGGATGGGTATTATCGGAGGAAAACTTTTTGGACCAATAATTTTCGTCGGACAACTTACTGCGGAAAGATATCTACAGTTCCCTAGAAATCAAATTGATGATTTCATTGAAGATTTGCCACTGGCTAACCAAGTTGATATCTATTTTCAACAAGATGGAGCGCCACCTCACAATTCTCAAGTCGTAAGAAAACATCTGAATGGCACCTTCCCGGAAAATTGGATTGGCACTTATGGACCTATCCAGTGGCCAGCGAGGTACATAGTTAAATTGTCATATTTTGGCATAATGTATATTTTTCATATTCTAGATTACCAGATCTTACTCCGCTAGATTTTTTTCTCTGGGGAACAATTAAAAATCGGGTGTATAACACAACTCGTGAAGAACTGGAGTAAAAAGTAGGGTTGGCTTTCCAGAACATCACAGCTAATCAATGTGGTGCGCGCAACAATTGAAAAAGTTGAACTTTGCGGTGATCAAGGAGGAGGTCATTTTGAAAATTCAGAACCTTAATGGACTAATTTGCGACGTTTGAATAATTCTTGAAACGACTGTGAAGTCATAAGCCTCAAAGTCGTATTTTTCCCATGTTACTTGATCAAGAATGAAGCGATTTCCGATCCAAGGCATTCTAGAACGAAAAAAAATTGGAACAAAAATGACTTTATTGACAAGTGAGGTGTTGTTGCATTCAGAATGTCATTCTCGATCGAAATAAGTAAAAATATATAGGATGTCCCAGTTAAAAATCGAAAGTTGGTGTCATTTCCGGTCAAACCGGAAGTACAGCAAAGCAAGTGAATATGTCAAAAAATTCAAATTGAACTATAATACACAACCCCCAAATTTAGTTTTTCAACTTCAATAATAAAAAAGTTATAGGGGTGATCCGCTTTGGAGAATCACCCGGTATTTGTTCGAGAAAAGAACAATATACATTGAATTAAAACAAATACAATTGAAATGTCCGAAAAATATTTTTGAAAGCTTTGAGATTTGTGCGAAACAGGCATATTTCTGGACCGTGCAATTATCAGAATGTTTTTCATCAGAAAAAAAAATACTCATCAGAACGTAATAATATTAGAACCTCACATTACCTGACTGTAACAGTCAACCACTGTGTTGTCTGCGAAGCTTATTACGTCTTCTCCCATATCTAACGAGTGTTTCAGGTGAATGAGAGGATTGGGCCTAAAGAGGTTCCCAGTGGTACTCCGTATTCTACTGTTTGAGTCACTGTAGGTATCTTTGATGTTTAAACAACGTTTCCCCTCGCTCAGGTAGCTGTGGGATAGTTGATGGGGTGAATTTCAGAATCCTAGGCTCTCAAGTTATTATGATAGCTGATCGTAACTGCACAGGGATGGTGTCTACTTAAAATTGGTATTTGGAGGTTCTCGGGGTCGGAGATTATGAATTTATTGTCAAAATTCATAAATTCGAGATGGCGGACGAGTTTTTTGTAATTTGGTTCGATTCTATACAAAATTGGTATGTGGGGGTTTTCGGGGTTGAAGATTATGATTTTTTTTGTCAAAACTCCTAAAATGAAAATTGCGGCTCCAAGATGGCGGAAGATCTCTGTGATTATGGTCCGATTCTATTCAAAATTGGTGTGTTGAGGTTTCCGGGGTCAAAATTCATAAATTCAAGATGGTTGCTCCAAGTTTTGTGATAATGGACCGTTTCTATTGAAAATTGGTATATCGGGGTTTTTGGGGTCGTAGATTATGAATTTAGTCGAAGATTATTGATTTTTTTTGTCAGAATTCATAAATTGAAGTTGACAGCACCAGGATGGCGGACGAGTTAATTTTTAGATGGTCTCCTCGTTGAAGAGCTGGATAGCTTAGAAAAAGGTCTAATAATGATGTTGCATTAACAAAAATGTATAGATTAAAGCGTACTTACTAAAAAATTGATAAAAAAAACCTTTTTAAAGACAAGTTTCTATTCAAATGCGCTAAAAAGTAATAAATAATTGCGGTGTAGGTTAGTTATAGATTCAAAAGCTGGTCGCTCTTGTATTTGAACTGAAAACTTCGTGCGACTGGTCTTGAATCTATAACACACAGAATAACCTACTCACACATCCAAATCAATTATTTTTTACTTTTAAGCGCATTTGAATGAAAGCTTGCCTTTGAAAAAATGTCTTTAATAATTATTTTTTCCAGATAATTCTTCCCAGGCAGGTCGATTTTCAGTGTTAGTTTCTTATCTTTTGAATTTCTTTGAAAATTTTGTCAGGAATTCAATGAATTGATTATTTAATGAACAAGATTCTGTTAGAAAAATCGGCTCTACAGGACCATTTTCATCTGGAATTATTCTAAGAATATATAGGGTGTCCGGCTTAATTTGCCACAGAGATTATGTATGTGAGATTTCCCAGTTTAACTTTTGATCAAAGATAACTCCCAAGATCTTGACATCTTTTTGAAAACTGAAATCATATGCGTTATTGTTACATAGCGTTTGATTGTGCCCTCGATGGAAAATAATAGAAACAGTTTTTTCCCTATACAAATTGATGAAAAAAAATGTTCAGACCATAATAAACACCGAGTGTGTACCTCTTCAGCAGTAGCCATTGTCATATCGATGCTAGTTTCCGTAATTGAGAAATTAGTGTCATCCGCATAACAAACCATATTTAAATCTGGAATACCTTCAAGGAAAGTTATTAGGTCGTTGGCAAAAATTATATATAAAAGAGGTCCTGAAATAGACCCCTGACGCACCCCTTGACTAACGCTAACGGTTTGACTGAAACTGCACTGCTTGCTTACGATTTGTTAGGTACGATTTAATGAAATCTAGTGGTATGCCTCGAACGCCATATCGGTTCAGTTTCTCAAGTAAGAGATAATGGTCAACACAATCGAAAGCTCGAGAAAAATCAATACATAAACCAAGGTGAATCAACTTTGACCCCAATCGCATTGACAATCTGAATATTCAAAATCTGTTAAAGCTGTATTTACGCCCCTTTTTTTCACGAATCGGTGTTGGTTACTGGAAATTATATTATTTCTCAAACAGAAGTTTGAAAGTTGTTCGTTTAAGGCTATTTCAAAAAGCTTTGATATGCTTGACAGCAAGGTAATCGCTCTGTAATTGGAGTACTCATTCGTGTCACCTTTTTTGTAGAGTGGCCTAATCACGGAAGATTTCAGTTTGTTAGGGAAAGTACCTTGGGTGAAACTTGAATTTATCAAGAAAGTGAGGACAATGCTGAAAAGCTATCGGTATTGTCTAGGACGCCCACCTTTGCCTGTAGTTCTCATCTCTGTAGAGTTCCACGTAGATGCCGTCTTGGTTGGAACCACCACGGGGTTCCACCATTTCTTCCAGCATCGGGCAACAGTCCACAGTCCCGTTAGCGGCGGTGAATTCTGATTCTTGGAAGGTTTTCTTGTTCCTGTTCTTGTTGAATAAAGATTCAACGAACACGTTTTGTATGGCGCTGAAACAAAAATTCAATAGTTGTAGACGTGTGTGTGTGTGAACGCTCCATGTAAAAAGTGCAAAGCAAACGTTATTAATGGGTTGAAATGCAAACAATGTAACTCTGTGTTTCATCCTAGCTGTGCAGTTAAGTACAAAGGTCTTAAACAAACCAAAGATAAAAAATGTGTAATAGGCTGTAATAACAAAAATGATGCCAATGCTAAGTGAACCTGATTGTGACAAGGAATTCTATGATGTACTAGAATATCCTGATCAAAAGTTAGATCCACCTCTGGTGAGGACCTTTTGTTAGAAGATAGGGTTTGTCGCACCTTAAGAGAGCCAAAGCGGGATGACATTCGTCCGGCTTCGCTGGATGGAATTAAGATGCACATTAGAGGATTAAACCCTAGAAAAGCGCCTGGTTATGACGGAAAATACTAATCGAATGATTAAGTATTTTCCGGATAACCAGTTGCAGTCATTGTTGAACGTAATGAACAATTCGATGCGCCTTAAAAGATTTCCTCGAAGGTGAAAGCATGCCATCGTGATGATGATTCCGAAGGAAGGACAAAACCCGACCTTCCCACAAAATTATCGTCCAATCAGTCTGCTTTGCTGTTCAGCTAAGTTGGCTGAGAAAATCGTCCTGGAAAGGCTTGACGATGGAGTGCTTTCGAAATTGATAGACTTCCACTTGCCTCTGGGTCTGGTGAAGTGGCTAAAATCGTTTCTCATGGGTAGGGCATTCCAAGTCAAGGTCGACAATTGTCTCTCGGAGTCGAGAGCAATTGAGGCCGGCGTTCCTCAGGGGGCAATATTGTCTCCTATGCTCTACGCTCTTTACACGTCAGACATACCCAGGGGAGAACACGCTTAACGCTGATGATACGGCCTTACTTTCTCCTTCAGCCGACCATCTGATGGGTGTGGAACCATCTGGAGTGGAAAATAAGGGCGAATCCTGACGGAACGCAGGCTTTCTCGATGGGTCGCAAGAGAAATAACCCGGAGAGAGGAGTTACTGTTTCTGGAAGGGAGATAGATTGGTTGGAACAGGTCAAGTACCTCGGAGTTACATTGGATCGCCGACTCACCTGGAGGCCACACGTTGAATCGATAAAAAATAAAATACATAAGAAAATCGCACCACTCTATCCGTTAGTAAACAGGAAAAGTAAACTTTCCCTGAAAAATAAAGTTATGATCTAAGAAATGGTTTTCAGACCTATCATTTTGTATGCCTCAGCCGCCTGGGGCCAGACCTCCAGAACGAGCATTTGCGTCCTGGAACGGGCGCAAATTAAAGTTCTGCGTATGATAACGAACGCTCCGTGGTACGTGCGGAACGAACGAATACTCGAGGACTTGAATCTGCCTTCCATCAGAAGTATCATCAGAGAACGCAATCAGAGAGTATTTGATTGTGCAATAGCCCACGAGAATCCTCTTGTGAGGGGAGCCACTGATTACAATAAAGACGACCCCTCGCGTTTTAAACGTCCCAGGCGCTCTCTGGAGTGATGGGCTATTTATTAATCCATACAGGGTAGTGGAAGCTGCATCCTCTATAGAAATTAATATTTTTCAAAACTTTTAGATCAGAAATTATTTCTCGGCTATTTTTAAGAATTACCTCTAGTCCTTGTCCAATCAAAATTCAAATTTCGTGAATGGCTGTGGCCCACTTGTTTTTATGTTGAAATATAATAGTGACAGTAGATCTCTGGTGAGTTATTTAATGAAACGAAAGGACATAATCATCACCGAATCGAGAGATAAAATCAAATTATTGAATATGAACAGCTCCAAGAAAAAGTTAGATGCACGCTAGATGAGATGGACACTTGGTGCCAGAGGAATTCTTTGATCTTAAACAAAAATAAAACAGTTTGTTTGAATTTTCATCTTGAAAAATTTGTTGCGAATTCATTCATGTTGGAGCTGAATCTGAACATGACTTCACATTCTTAACTCCTTGGAACCTGGCTCGATTCAAACATGACCTTTGATCACCATATCAATCACGTCTGTGGAAATTTGAACAAAGCCTTTTATGCAATCTTCCAAATAAAGCCTCACTTGGATGAAAACGGGTTGATGAGTCTCTATTTCGCATTCGTGTATAGCCATTTATCTTACAACATAATGGCCTGGGGCTCAGCTTCAGGGATAAATAGGGTTTTCATATCACAGAAACGAATCATCAGAAAAATCTTTGACCTTAGCTACAACCAAAGCTGTCGTGATATCTTCATAGAAAAGCATATTCTGACCCTTACTTCTATCTACATCCTGAAATGTGTTACTTATACAAAAAAATATCTACCAAATTTTACTATCCAGGGCAGCCACCATGAATATGGCACGAGAAAAATAACTTATAACTACCCAAATATAAAACATCCACTTTTAAAAAATCTCCTTTTTACAACTGTGTTGCTCTATACAATGCACTACCAATGAGCATTAGAGATCAACCCTCTTATAAGGATTTCAAAAGGAGTGCCAAACATTTTTTGATATCCAAGTGTTTTTATAATCTCGATGAATACTTCTCCCTACAGTTGTAACTGACCTCGTCTTCAATATATAAGTAAATAAACGGAGTAAATCACAGAAGCAAAAAGATGCTTGTTTGTGATTGATAAATTAAATTAAATTAAATTGTACCTGATAAGGACCACAGAAGCATTAAATATTGGTATGTGGCTTATATGGTTTAAAATATATAAGTACATATAATCACTTTGTTTAAAATTGCTTAATCTATAGATATTTGAATGTAGTGTGTTATTATGGCTAAAAATATAAAGTTAAAAACACAGATAAAAATATGAAATCAATATGAAATCACAACGATAGGGGACTATTTAAAATCACTTAATCTATAAATATTTTAAAGTACTGCCAATATAATTTAATTGGAAAGTATATTAATAAATAAATAAATTAACAGAAATATTAATATCTAACTAATTACAGGAGTAAAATGTTCGTAATCAAATCAAATGTTATAATCTATATATAAAATAAGACATGTAAATTTTCAGTTTATAGAACAAAATAATATAATATAATATCACAAAGAAATTAAATCTTCAAAATTAACACTGAAACCATTTACGTACGTTATTCTTGCCAATTGTCTGGAGAATTTACTGAATTGGTGTCTATCAGTCAGTGACAGATAAGTTTTTGTTGCTGTCTAATTTCTCCGGTCAAAAATTTCCGAATTCTTTCACGCGGAATACTTGAAATAAATGTATTTATGTCCTTTTTTAGCCGTGGAGTGTTTCAGAGGTCTGTATGTTTTCTGGTAGTGCATTAAAGGCTGTTGGGCCCAAAAAACTATATGATCTCTGCCCTATGGTTTTCATTGTATGTGGAACTATATATTTGGTTCTGTTACGTGTAATATGGTTGTGACTCGGTTTTTTGAGTTTATTCTTTTCTTTATATTGATTCAAGACAAGTATTTTGTATAGTAATTGTCTCAAGTCAAATATACCCGATTCTTCATACAATTTGTCTGAACTATAGCGGATAGGTTTGTTCAGCATTATTTTCAAAAATTTCCTCTGAATCACCTCTAGTGGACGCAGGTACGTTTTTGATACTCCGCCCCACCCAAGTATACAATATGATAGGTGGCTTTGTACTAGGCTATAATAAATTTTTTTGTTTAAGGTCTATCCTATCTTTCAGCTGACAAACTTATAAAGAACAGTTCTCAGTTTCTTCAGCAGATAGTTTATGTGATAGTCCCATCTTAAATGAGAGTCTATATGCTCCTAGATATTTTATTTGTGTTGTTGAAGATATTTTAAGTGTGCTTCCTATTGTGATAAATTGAAAGTGTGGCAAAAACGATTTGTAGTTACAGAACGGGACGAAGTAGGTTTGCTACAGTTCAAAAGATAGTTGTTATGATCGAACCCGTCTTTAATAAATTCAATATCCTTCTCAGCCTTTTTCTTTTACTTCAATCCATGTGTCCCCAGATAAAATACAGCGGTGTCGTCTGCAAAACTGATTATTTTGCCAGTGGCTCCTGCTGAGAATAATTCGTTTATATATAAACAGAAAAGTATTGGCCCTAGCACGGTTCCTTGTGGTACTCCGCATTTTATTGTTCTTTTACTACTCTTAGTATTTTCGATTCTCACAATTTGCTGTCGATTATCTAGGTATGATTTGAGTAATTCAAATGGGTTTCCTCTAATTCCAATATGTTCTAAACTATTGAGTAGAATTGAATGGTTCACAGTATCAAAAGCCTTCGATAAATCAATAAAGACTCCTATTGAAGGTTTGCTTCCATCAAGGGCTTTGTAGATGAGGTCTGTTAACTGTATCACAGCATTCTGAGTTGACTTTCCTTTTTGAAACCCAAATTGGGATTCGGATAGGATTTTATGTTTTTCAAGATAAGAGTTCAATCTAACTTTTATCAACTTTTCGAGAATTTTACATATGTTCGTTATCAGAGAAACTGGTCTGTAATTGGTTACTTCATCCCTACATCAACTTTTGAAGATAGGAGTAATAATTGATAGTTTCAAGCATAATGGGAATTGTCCTATTTATTTCTGGATTTATTTTTAGTTTGTTATTATTTGTGGTTGGATTAAGAAATATAGAGTTTTCATTGAAGTACTGCTTGAATTTATAATTTGATGTCCTTCTTATTTTGCTTGCTAATTCTGCTCCCATATTTATGTAGGTATTATTGAAAGTGTCTACTATTTCAGTCATATCATGAGTTATGTCTCCGTTTTCTTTTTTTATAGAGCTAATTTTGACTTTTGAGCTTTTGCAAAACATTTCATTTATATTTTTCCATAAGTTATTTGCATTATATTTGCTTTCATTGATCTTATTTTTGTAGTATTCATTTTTGGTTTTTTGTATCATTTTATCGAGAATACTTTTATAATTTTTGTATTCCGTCTTCAGTTGCATATTATTCGGATCTTTCAATAACTGTTGGTACAAACAATTTTTTTTATTCACTGATCTAACTAAAGACGGTGATATCCAATTTTTCCTCTTTTTTTCATTACCTTTTATTCTTATGAGCTAGTCATTGATCAACTTCATTCTGTAAAAATGTCACGAATTTTTCAGTCAATCTGTCCAAGTCTTTGCCTAACATATATTCAGATAAATTTGTATTCTTTATGTTCTCTATGAATTTTTTCTCATTGAAGCGCTTCATAATTCTTCCTTCATTAATTTTTGTAGCAGTCTTTTTTTCAGTTACTACTTGAACACTGATGGTCGAATGGTCCGTGATATCCGTTTGGGTTACGATAGGTATGACGTTTTCCATATTTTGCTTATATGTTTTCATAAAGATGTGGTCGAGACAAGATTTTTGGCGTGTTGGTGCATTTATAAGAGGCGTGTACCCAAATTCTGCCATAACAGTTAAATAATCATTGACTTTTTCATCATTTTCCTCAACCAAGATATCCGTGATTGTTCGAAGATTTACATCTTATGGACAAAGTATTGTAGAAAAGTAACATTCGAGTTTATGTATTTGCGTTTGTCTACTCAATATTTTTTTTTATTTGTGTTCATAATTGTTAGTTTGCTCATTGTCATTTCACACAATTGGTATTTTTACCTGATATATGTTGTGTACTGTATTTTTGACTTGCCTTTTGTACTATGTATGTAATTCGAGGCCAATAAATACTTACTTACTTACTAGGCAAATCTAACTTCTGACAAAATTCAACACTCTGAATACTAATAAAGATAAGGTATCATTCAAAGTACACAGAAAGAAATATTGGACCTGATATTGATGACCACTAATGATTGACTGCAAAAATCATTGTCCCAACGAATTTTTCCTTGAGGGACCAAACATAATGGAAATATTATTATTATATATATTCACAATATTGGGGTTGATGAAAAATGAAATGGCAATCAACAGTTTTACGATAACTTTTTCTCAGTGTGGTGAAATGTTGTTTGGATTGCTGCCAAGACGTGTGTATTGGCGCCAATTGTGGAATATCCGCATGCATTTTACATGAATGAAGATATTATCTGAATATGTTTCATTTTATAAAGTCAATTGTCTTCTGCATAACGTTATTTTCAGAAAACCCAGAATGACTATAAACAAATTCAAACTTGAAAGATTTTTTCTTGATAAAAACGTACGTTTTATAGTTTCAAAGATATATTCAGTATTTGAAAGTGTATCCGTTATGCTAATATACTTTGGATATACCATACTATTTTTAGTTTAGTGTTGTAGTTGTTTTTCACTAACTGGAGAAACATTACTTAAATTTGTCGATCTCTTTATGAATGTATTAATGGCGAACGTTCTATGTTTCATGTACATCTACAAAATCCTTCAATAATTCATTTGGCGTAGGTAGGGAAAAGGGGGGCATTTTCAACCAGCCGACCTAACTCGCATTCCATTTGAATTTACCGCTTAAGAAAAATATATTGTATTACTTGTAAGGTGATACAACTGTTAGTTAAATATTGTGAGTCTAGAAGTTGGAGACAGTAAATTGAAAAAATTATTGTAAAACAGTGCACTGCAAGGTAAGTTTTTTCACGAATTACTTTTTGCAATACCAACAAAGTTTAAAGCTTTATACTTAACCCATTTGTTTATTGTGTCTTTTTGTTATCATTTGAAAGTTGAATGCCACATTGACATAACCTTGGAATCAAGCATGTTGTCAGGACATAAGAATATTTAAAAAAATGTGCTAGGGGGCAGATTCGATCACCTAAACAAGGGGCACTTTTAGTCAAGGAGAAACAGCTCCAATTTTATTGCGCGACGATGATATAATAAATGAAAATGATTTTGTATTGGTAAAGTTCTGTACCAAAGTTAAAGTAATCTACTTTACAGGGTGTTATGTCAGTACGTGGCCAAACTCGAAGGGGTGATTCTTTGAGTAATTCTAAGACGAAAAGTTCATATAAACATAGGTCCGGTAATGCTTCGTTTTCAAGATACAGGGTGTCAACTATTTAAAAGAAATAGTTTTTTCCTGAATATCTTAATAATCCCTCAGCCGATTTTGTTTAAAATTTTGCGTGTCATTTGGGGTAGCAAGGGGTTAATTTAGCCTTAACCAGATTCAAAATATCATGTCCAGTGGCGTCTCGGAAGGCACCTTAAATATAATTTTTGACAAAAAATGTGCGCTACTGATTTTTTTGCAATTTGGTACAATGCGATGAGGATATCTTTCTTGATAAATGGTCTCCGCTCTGGAATTGCTTGGGCCATTCCATAGACAAAATGCATATGGCCATTTCTGAGATTGTAAACTGAAACATTTTCTAATATCAGTAAAATTTTATAGCCTAAACTCTTAAAAACACTTCAAATAATTAAGATCAAATAATTACGCATGCACTGTTTCAAGTATGTCAAAGTCAAATTTGTTTGAACAAGTGTTTTTCCTTCCATGGCACTCTAACTTTACTTTCAAAACACTGCAGTAATAATTAATGTCCTTTTTTCATAAATTAAAAAAAAAAATTTTTTTAAATTAAATCATAATAAAAATCTGTTATTCAATCATGGACAAAAATTTTAAAAAAAGAATAGACTATTGATATGAAAAAAAATAACAAGTACACCCCAATTTTTGATAGTTTGGTAGTTACATTTTTTTATTATGTTGTCCCAGGGACATGCAATAAAGTGATTTTATGTTTTTTCTCAAAAACAAAGCAAGATACGAAAAAAATGCTAAAAATAAAAAAGTTGTAGTTTCAGTTGCTCAATGCGAAACAAAATACAGAAATTGCAAAAAATCAGTGGCGCACATTTTTTTGGTCAAAAATATTGGTTTGGGTGCTTTCCGGGACGCCACTGGACATGATGATTTCAATCTAGTTAGGGCTAAATTAGCCACTTACTACCTCAAATAACACTGCCAAATTTCAACAAAATCTCCCGAAGGATTATTAAGATGTTTAGGAAAAAACCATTTTTTTTAATGTTGACACCATGTATCTTGAAAACTAAGTATTACCGGACCTTTGGTTATATAAACTTTTCGTCTTAGAATCACTCAAAGAATCACCCCTTCGAGTTTGGCCACGTACTTACATAACACCTTGTATAGCCAGGGTAATATCTGCAAAATCAACTGAATTTGAAGTTAAATTTTTACGTCGTAAAAAGCCATTGAATAATTTCTTCTACCCACTAGTTGATGATATATCTATTGTCGAACGTGATGATATCGTTTTAAAGGTGCCGGAACCAAATTCAGCTAAAACAGCTAGAACAGCTTCTTTGCTTCTGTTCAATATTAATTTAAGTGAATTTGATGTTACTAAAATACCTAATCATATTTGTAAGTGAACAATGTTATCAATAGAAGACTTTCTAACATATCAGAACATTTTATTTATTCACACTCTCTACTGTCGAATCTGCCCCATCGCATGGTTGAAACTGCCCCTCCGAAGAGGCAGCTTCAACCTTTTTTCTAAAATCAATGTATTATATGTCTTAGTTGTTTTTTTCTCACATATTTTATATAATAAGGTGTGTATTTTATAACTGTGGCATAATATGTCGCTATCAATTAAAAATTACAAAAAATATGCGAGTTTGTATTCAAACATTTTGAATGTGCCCCCCTTTCCCCTATAAATAATTTACAGTGAAATTTCTGCATTTTATTTCTGATGCTAAAATGAAGATGTGTTGAAGAAATCTGTTCTCAGGAATCATTTAGAAGGTTTTTTGATCTGAAATAGACAGTAGTGCCTGTCGAAAATGTAACGACATTTAACAATCAAATAATTTAACGATACATTCTTCATCATTAATCTTGCGAAAGTGGAAATTGTCAATGAGTAAACTGTCAGCTTGTGATAATTTTTGTCGTTCAACGCATTTATCTGATTTTTTCAGTCAATAAAAAAGAGGAAGACTTGTTTGTCTTACCCTTCTTCTTGGAAGTGTTTTCTTCGTGGACTTCTTCTGACACGATGAAATTCGTGATGGGTATCGTTGAAATACTCGTTAGAAGCGACTGGGTGAACAACAGCGGCTAGACCAAGCACCTGAAATAAAAAAATCTGTATAGAAGTTTACAATTTCATTTGGTGTAATAGAATGAAATCGAAAAGGTACGAAACATGTTTCGGGCTCCTTTAGAACTACATTTTCGCTCGATAGTTGTGGAATGAAACGTAAAGTGCGACCAGGAATCTAAGATGGTCGTAAATCAATATTACCCGACGACCCACATTATTACTTATTGTTCGAAATATAGATAAGCAATAAAAGTGTGTGTCCCTTAAAAGACTCCCAGGTCCGGATACAAATATCTCATGAAATAGTTTGGCATTTTAATAATAGTGGGCTCTCCACTTTCTTTGGCTTTTGTTGACAGTTTTGAATTTAAATTTATTTGATAATAACAAATCTCGTAAGGTTGATTTAGAACCCTGGTGAAATACGTTTAAATGTGTGTAAATAATAAACTTTACTCACCTGGCCACCAGACTTTCGGTACTAATGGGCTATTAACGAGATCATAGCGATAATGTTCTATTTACGGTTACAAAATAAATGACCTACCAGATTTGGAAAACAAGACTGTTTTGAGAACTGACCGCTTTCCAATTTCAGAAATGAAAGGGGGAAATTTAAACAACATTTAGTCATTACCTACCTAATATTCCGTTGTGTCAGTTGTGTCTATTTTGAAGTGTCTATTCGATTTTTGTTTCGTGAAAAATGTGGCGTCCATGGGCTCATCCTGAAGCTAGTACTTCAACTGGTGGTCGAAGTACCACTAGTCGACAAATGTTACACCTTCATGGGAAACAAATTATATTAAATGTTTATACTTTC
This sequence comes from Gonioctena quinquepunctata, assembly GCA_018342105.1. Taxonomy (NCBI): domain Eukaryota; kingdom Metazoa; phylum Arthropoda; class Insecta; order Coleoptera; family Chrysomelidae; genus Gonioctena; species Gonioctena quinquepunctata. The sequence goes on from JAFIRS010005037.1 coordinate 36,394, forward strand.
CTTCTGGAACGTGGAATGTCCAAGGATCAAGCTGTGCAAGAAAGTGCTTCTTTAACAAAAACACCGTATTCCACAGTGTTTAAAATAGTAAGTTACCCTATTTTGAAAAAAATGAAACGAAAAGACTCTGGCGGTTCAAGGAAACTAGATGGCTGTGATGTAGATATAATCCGAAAAACATTATATGCCTTGTATCAAGAGCAAATTGTGCCTACATTAGATATTTTAATGCAACGGCTTAAAAAGAATGGAACTGGTATCCAGTGTTGCAAAGAGACTTTAAGAAAGTATCTTTTACAAAACGGATTTGAATTTAAAAAATTTACTAGTAGCAGAAACATCATAATGGAATCTGTGCGCCTTAAAAAATGGAGATTTGAATATTTACTGGCAATAAACGAATTTAGAGAATATGGTAGAACAGTAGTGTATTTGGATGAAACTTGGTTAGATACACACGACATTCCTAACAAAAGTTGGGTAGACTCATCTGACTTGTGCCAAACTAATGCGCCGTCTAATAAAGGAAAACGCATTACGATAATTCACGCAGAAACCGAAAATGGTTTTATACCAAATGCGTTGTCTTTATAGGCAAAGAATATCTCTTCAGTCGATTATCATGATGATACTACAGCCGAATTATCTGAAGACTGGTTCCAAAATAAACTCATACCAAATATTCCACCCAACAGTATTATCGTCATGGATAATAGCTACAACAGTCGAAGACTAGATAAAGCAGCATGTTCAAATGACACCAAAGCCACTATAGAAGAATATATGTTAAAAAATGATATGGAGTATGAAAAAAACAATAACCAAAACGCAAATTCAAATGAAATTATTAATATTGTTATTGATTGGTCTTTTTGCGCAATCTAAAACATTGCTCAATAGTTTATGACTAGGGTACTTTATTGTTTCTACTTGAAATTGATATGCGTAATCCTGAACCTGGACTATTACGCTGCCGCATAGCGTCCAGACTTAGGAATGCTATAAAGTATCAACTGTGGATATCCTTCAGTATTATTCCTGATGCACCTGCAAATGAACGTATTCTAGGCTACTACTGTACCTGAAAAAGTGGAGCAAGAACAGTGGGATGCAGTTCCCATATTTGTAGCGTACTTTGGTACCTAGGATATTCTCGTCATCAAGAAACAATAAAGTACCCTAGCCATGAACTATTGAACAATGTTTTAGTTTGCGCAAATAGACCAATAAATAACAATATTAATAATATCATTTGAATTTAGGTTTTGTTTATTGTTTGTTTTTTTGAGAGTTCAATTATGTGAATTGTTGTTTAAGTTGTTTATAACTAATTAGTTTCATTTCGATTCAGAGTTCACTACTACAATACACTATGAGATTTTCACTACTTAACGGTTCACTGAAGCACGACACGTTTGTTTCGCTATACAATAGCTTCATCAGGTTCATTTCGATTTGTTATGTTATAATTTCCATAATATTAATTGACTTTTTATGCTAGAATATGTTAATTATAATTCGTTCTTTTGAGTCTATACTGTTGAGTTCCAAATTGTTGTTGAGTGTGGTTTGTGTTGTTTATAGTATCAAATAATTGATTTCGAAAAGTTTTATAATAGAATTGAATGTGTCGAAAGGATCCATAAAATTTTGTTAAATCGATAGGTTACCCCATATATCGTAATACCGTAAACTTCAAAAATGCATATCCTAGAAACGCAACATACAAAGTTGATAAAGCTATCGTATATAATAGTCAACATTTTCAAAATATTGTGAGTGAAATATGGTCCAAATCAACGGAAGAGTTTTCTAGATATTCAATAAAAACATTGTAAATGACCTAAAAAAAATGAAACTTACCCTTTATCTAAATGAAAGGTATTATTGAACAATTGAGTTCATCAGAATGGTACCCTATCTTTCATTCAATTCAATTTCTTTTGGAACGAAGTTCCTTATCGCGCGTTGCGAAAGGGGGCTAGACGGAATATATTAAGACCAAAAGTTGTAACGACACTTTTTGCTGTGCGGCGTGCGCGTGTTTCTCTGTCTGTCTGTCTGTCTGTCTCTCTCTCTCTCATAGAAAGCAAGCCAGTTATTTTCGTTTCGTCTTTCTATTTCGCATTGAACAGTGTGGTGTCGCGACGATTATTTTTGTTGAGTGTATACAGGTTTTTTGTACATAATAAATAATAAATAATAATAACAATAATGAATCCTGACAGTGTTTCTGCACAAGTTCCGGATATTGCTGATGGAGTTAGGTAAATAGAGATTTTATACAGACAATAATAAAATGCTTATGTATTTTTGAAGCATTTAACCTCTTTTTTCCAATTTTATTGTGTGTTTAGCAAGTGTACGCGTCATAACTCTAATAAATTTAAAAGCAAATTGTATTTTAATATCAATGCGTATGTACTAAAATTGAGCCTACTGATTAAGTTTATATTACATTATATTTGTTAATAATAAAAAAAATATTATTATAACTTGAAAAAAAAAAAAATCTATTACAATTCCTTCACTAATTAATCGAAAGGAACTTCGTTCCATCCGGGTGTCCCTTGACACCTCTCAACTTTTTTTTTTGTAATCAAAAACGATCTCTCAATTGTTTTCAGTATAGGAGTCTACTCGAAAATTAAAATATATATATATATATATATATATATATATATATATATATATATATATATATTTATACAGGGTGTTCCAAGTTAAGTCGGCACCATTTCCAACTCCGTTATTATTGATGCTACGATTTCGGTTAAATGGGCAAACTGGTAGCATTTTTAGCGGCCTTCTCGATGCCGAAAAAGAGGAAAACGAACGACTTATGTGGAAATATTCATTTCTTTCACTAGTACAAAAAATGTCTTTGGTTTGGCGAATAAAACCTCATGATTGTCCAAACACCCATTTTCTGTACTTATACGAATGACAATATTTTGTTACTAATAGCAAAATAAGACAGTAAAAAGAAAAAATTGCGCTGGGATGTGAACTCGTGAAACCCGTGATCATCATGTCGCACCACTCAATTGACACCACTAAGCTATTTGGTATTAATGTACAAAACGATAATTTCCATCTTAAAGCCATTCCGCTAGCCGCATTTATTTTGTAAATCAGAATATGTCTGCTGTAACGATAACTTTGAAGCCGTTTTTGTACAGAACAGAAAATACTGGAGGGTCATATGAATGTAGTTGGAAAAAATGTGTTTGATTCGATAAAACATAATTATTATGAGCAATGAAGTTGCCTTGACACTTTGTTGAAATTCTATTTGTCAAATATTCTCAAGTATGTCATGACAATGTCATGGATTATTGTAACTGTCAACTACTGCTCGAATATTTTTCGAAATGCCGTTTTCCCATCAAGAAAAATGTGATATGTTAGAATCCTACTTGGTTTGCCAGAAAAATAGCGTAAGAGCACTCCAACACTACAGCAATTCGTTCCCCGATCGTGAATTACCTAATCGGCGTTTTTTTGCTGTGCTTCATCGTCGATTCAGGAACAATGAAAAAGTTTTTGAGAAGAGGAGAACTAAAAAACGTTTTGTAATATCTGAAGATACAGAAATTGACGTTTTATCTTACTTTGAGGTATATCCAAATAATTCCATCAGAGATTTATCTAGAGAAATAGCGGTTCCACTGTATTCAACGAATTCTGAAGAAACATGAGATTTCTCCTTATAAGTTAAGACCAGTGCAAACACTAGAACCTGGTGATCCTGAGAGACGATTGGGGTTTTGTCGGTGGTTTATGAATAAATGCAGACAAGATCCAAACTTCAATAGAAATATTATATGGAGCGATGAGGCTAATTTTTCAAATCGTGGGATGTATAATAGAAATAATTTTCATTATTGGAGTAGACATAATCCATTTCTAGTCCATCCCCACAATCCGCAAAGACGATTTAGTATTAATGTTTGGTGTGGTCTATTTAGAGGCAGAATTATCGGTCCATTTTTCTACCATGGTTCTTTGAACGGACCCCGTTACATTAATTTATTAACAAGAATGTTGGAAGAGTTTTTCGATGATCTTGATCTGGAGGCTCGTCAGATGATCTATTTTCAGCAGGATGGAGCACCACCACATAATGTCAGTGGCGTAAAACGACTGCTGCGAGGCTATTTTGGAAACAGATGGATTGCTACAAATGGTCCTGTTGAGTGGCCCCCTCGTTCACAGACATGACACCTCTAGATTTTTATTTTTGGGGATTTCTGAAAAATGAGGTGTACAAAATAAAACATAATAATGTAGATGAAATGAAAATTATATTGAAACTATAATTAATAGAATTGATGGCCGAACTGTGTTGAATGCCACACGTAGTGTCAATAGAAGGCCCAAATATGTGTTCAACAAGAAGGCGGTGTTTTTGAACATTTACTCGATATTTTATAGCGCTTTATCAAACCCGTTTGTTATAAATGTTTCCTATTAATACAACTGTCTTATTTTCACCTTTACGAAAAAAGGTCAAATGAGCTTTGTTGTTGAGAATGTTATTACGAATCGAAATGGATGAAAAAATATAGGGTGTTCCATTGAAAAAAATATCATTTTATTAAATATTATGACAACGCGACCGTCATTTTTTTTTTGTTCTCGGCATCGAGAAGGCCACTAAAAATGCTACCAGTTTGCCCATTTAACCGAAATCGTAGCATCAATAATAACGGAGTTGGAAATGGTGCCGACTTAATTTGGAACACCCTGTATATATATATATATATATATATATATATATATATATATATATCAAACAGAGAGAGTCACCAGGAAACAAAACACATTTTTTCGCCTACAATTGACTGAAACTATGATAACTTAACAAAATATAACTTGTTGATTTTGAACTAGTGCTGGAAACGTTTTTTTCACAATGCCCCGTATACACCCTAATGTACTATCATCATAAGATTAAAATTGAACAGGTTTATGAGTTCCAATCGAAACATTTTCATCCTTACTTTGTCTTATTTCGATTAAAAAAACTGTTTTTTTCTTTGTCAATCCTACCCCAATACGACGTTTCTACGAACTTTGACCGCTTATATCTCAGAAACTAAACATACAAAATCATTTAAACTCACACTTTTTCCTAATGACCCATCCTACTATAACATTCAGCCAATTCGGCCAAGAGCCAATTTCCCATATGTTTTCGTGCGGGGTTCTTTAAACTTACTCATTCTTCAGACAGATAAACAAAAAGGGTGATGTACAAAAATTGGCAAATCAAGCTGAACTCTCTTCACCGTTCAAAGATTACCTTTCTTCAACGAAATCTACATCAGATGTTAAACCATTGACATGGTGGCTCTCAATATAATAGTAATAGTAAAATGATAGGTTATACAGTTACAGTTGCATGCAGCATTTGTTTCATCTGCCGGTGTTAAAAAGATTTTAACAGCGTTCCGGCTAGTTCATAGCAAACTGAGGAATCGCCTTGGGATAGAGAAGTCTACCAAGTTAATGACAGCCTTCCAGCCAATCAATACAACATCTGATCACTAAATCAGAATGTTTTGATTTTATAGGTTTTGAATCCTATTAAGTATTTATTTTTCAAGAAGTTATGTCTTTCTTCAGTGGAGAATCGTTTTTGTGTTGTACTTGTTTTTCTGTTATACATTTTCGTTGATTTTTGAATTATCTAGAATTTATTTTTTCATAAAAAACGGATTTAAAATAATTGTTTTTAAACAAATATGTTTTAAACATAGGGTCGTGTTTGAATCATGTTTTAAAACAATGTTTTCAAACAAATGTTTTAAAACATGTCAACTCTGACGCAAACCGACATTTTTCCTGCGTTTTTATTTTGAACATCATCCAAATAATTAAAATCACAAATTCTGATTCACGGACCACACAACTGATTACCACATACGATATTTTGAATGAACTGGTATGAAAATAGGTTGTTTATATTTTCACATAGTGAACCCACTGAAACTGACGCATCTTTCACGATTCGATTGATGATCCGTTTATCCAAAATTAACACCATTCACGATGACCTCAAATCGCATGAGAACCTCAGAACATCCTGAAACCGTCGGATGTGGAAAATACACCGTCCATTTTCCCACAGCATCAAAAACGCGATAACTCTTGGACCAACAAAACATTTCCCAATTTTGTTTGGAAAGTACTAATCGTCCTTTGTTAGCACCATTCCTTTTGCTACTGAATATTTAGCGGGTACATGTGAATTGGAAATCAATAAACTATTAATAGTCGGTGTGGGTTTTATTATTTACGAGTTCAAAATAAAGTTATTTGATGCGCGAATTGATGGATAAACAAACACGTAATGGTGGTCGGACTGACATTTTGAACTGGAAATAATATTACAACATCTCTATCGATACCTGAACTACCGTAAAATAAGGTTTTTTTTCACTGCAAAAATTACTCCTGAAAAAATATAAAACAGTACTTTTTGAAACTTTATTAGCAACGTTAATAATCATTTATCAATAATCAAACAATTTCATTTACTGGAATAATAATTAATCCCGCTGCTATTTTCCTATACTCTGTTTCCTAATGTGAGAGAGTGATAAAATGTAAATTTGCAATGATGAACCCATTAAACAGAGTGGACAACTCAAAGTTTGTAAACTTGCAATGATAATTTTGAAAAGGGAAACATTCTCAACATGAATACCCCACAAAAGGTTATCTTGACGATGGAAGATAGTGACTAAAGTTCATCTTTCAGTCGCAGATGATTTCACATCTGATTTAATGAACATCCTGTTCACATTTTCAACAAATCAATTGCAATGATAGTTTTAAAAAATTCCGTATTTCAGTTATTTAGGACGTACACATGGTAATTATTCTAATATGAAGTAGATGAAAACTTGTATAAAAGTAATAATAATATGAAAATAGATAATTTGCAATCAATGTTAATATTTATAAAAAAATCTACTATTTACAATACAATTTAATTTTAATATTTTAGCCATCATATTCCGAGTAGTCCGATGAACTATCGTCGTTGGGGTCCAGAGAAATAATAAGGGGCTCTGAAGTGTTTTCTAGCATGTTATCAGCTTCCCAGATTCTTTCTTCTATTCCAATCACATGTTCGACGAACCTTACTCCATTTTTCGCAATCCACTATCTATATTTCCTCCTGCAAGAGGCTTTCAACGTCTCTTATTTTGAAAGTAGTATTATGCCTTGCTACAACTCTTTTACTTGCGCCCACAACAATTCTATGAGGTTCAATTCACAGTGATATGGCGGAAGGTGAAGTACCGAATACACCCTAAACATTCAACAAGATCTGCGAAAAAAATTAAATATCTAGGCATATATATATATAATAATAATAATACACGTTTATTAGAAATAAAAAGGTACATATGAAAGGTACATAAACATATTCAGTAGTAAATAAACATGTGTAATCCACTATAGGCGGGGCTTGTGCGTGGATGAAATGAGGTTACATTTATATAAATACTTGTATAAGAGTATAAAAACAAAAATGAATATGAAATATAAATTTAAAGGTAGATAGGTATAAAAGATGTGTATATATTTGATGAGGTATGTTAAAATATGAGGTAAGTATCAGGTTTTTCTGTATGGCATGATTAGTCAATAAGACTATGAATTGTTGTTCTGGGCAATGAGAAAATATACAATTTCAGGTTATAGTTGAATGTAGTTGGCCTTGAAATATTTTGAATTTCAGTTGGGAGACATTGGTATAGTTTGGGACTCAAATATGTCAGACTTTTTTGTCCTTTTGACTTTCTCATAAAAGGAGTCAGTATGTGAGTTGTTTGTTCCTTGTATTATATTGATGTTCCGGGTTCTTCAAGTCGTGCTTAGAATTATGTTGTTTGATGTTGCTACGTAAAAAGAATAGTTGCCTTGGATCCATAATATTAATTTCATTGAATAATCTATCTGATGAATACTTTATATCTTTGTTGAATATAATTTTAAGTAGGCGCTTTTGAACAATGATTAATTTTTCCAGGTGAGACTTACTTACACCTCCCCATGCTAATATTCCATACACAATATGTGGTTCCACCAATGCCTGATATATCGTTCTCATTGCTTTGAAATCTAGAATATCTTTAACATTTTTAAGTTTATAAATTAAAAACTGTATTTTCTTAGTGACGTATTCGATATGTTTATTCCATTTCAGGTTATTGTCTACATAACACCAAGGTATTTGATCTTATTACAGCTGCATATTGAGATGTCTTCAGTGATTCGCAGGCTATCATAAGAAGGAATACTTCTCTTATCAATATGTATGGGTAGAAAAAATGTTTTTTTAAAGTTAATTGTTAAAAGTCTATAGTTGAAAAAGGCTTGAATATTACGGATATCATTTTCTGCTTGAATTTTAAGTGATAGCCAGTCTTCATGACTGTAGAAAATTGCAGTATCATCCGCATAAGTGATAATTTGACCACTAGTGTGATCATTCAAATATATATTGAACAAAAGTGGTCCCAAAACAGTTCCTTGAGGTACACCATATTCTATTCTTTGAAAATTGCTCCTCACCATCTTCAGTTCAACACATTGAAATCTATTGGAAAGATTACTTTCGAATAATCTTAAGGCCACTCCTCTTATGCCGATGTTTTCCAAGCATTCCACAAGCAAGTCATGACTGACCGTATCGAATGCCTTTGAAAGGTCTATAAATACACATAGAGAGGGTTTTCCTGCATCTAAGGCATTATACATCTTTGTTGTAAGGGCGAGGATTGCATCTTGGGTTGATACTCCTTCTTTGAACCCGTATTGGTTGGCGGAGATGATTTTATTTTTCTCAAGATATTTGGTAAGTCTTATTTTTATGATTTTTTCCAGTATTTTAGCAATAGTGGTTATTAATGAGATTGGTCTGTAGTTTATGACATCCTCCCTATTACCTGTTTTGAAAATTGGTTTGATCACTGACTTTTTGAGGATGCTTGGGAAATGTCCTTGCTGGAGGCACTTATTAAATATGTAAGACAGTGGTTCTTTTATCATCGGTGATAATAATTTCATTGTTTCGGCTTTCATTCCGTCAATACCTGGTGCTTTCTTGTCTTTGAGCGATAAAATAATATCATTTATTTCATCAGCGTTGGTAGCATTCAAAAACATTGAGGACAATGGATTATTTTATATATATATATATATATATATATATATATATATATATATAGATAATCATCTGAGAGGGGACCATCATATAAAGTACTTATATGACAAAAAAACCACGTTGGATTTTATATCGATTCAAACAGGTTGGAAGATTTTTGGATTACAAATACAAAAAAAAAACTATACCATAGTTTGGTCGAATCACACTCAAATTATGGCATTATTGGCTGGGGAGGAGTATCAAAAACACACCTGCATGCCCTCGAAGCCTTTCAAAGACGATTTCTTCGGATACTACTCAACAAACCTGCAAGATATCCAAGCAATTCGCTATACACAGTAACACAAATATTAGATATCAAACAATTATACAGTGTCCAAATAGGATGTCGAATATACAAAAACAAAACTGAACATGACACTCCAAACCATCCATACGCGACGACAACAAGGCACCAACATTACATATACCAGTGACCTCTAAATCCATAGGACATAGAAGCTACTGGTATCTACCACCAAAATTATTCAATTATTTACCAAAAGAAATTACAGACGAAACTTCACTGAAACGCTTCAAAAAACAACGGATAACATTTGTAAAGAAAAATAAAAGAATGGATATTCATAAATTGATTGAAGGTTGAACCATAAAAAAGGGGGATTCACCCAACCTAATCTAACCCCCAAAATATATTGCTATATGCTCACATTTATTTATTTATTTCATTTAGTTTATCTCAGAGATCATCTAATTCTTATTTCCAGTAAAAAAATTATATGTACCATATCATTTACCACTATATATTGTGATGTTTACCCATAGTCATATTGTAAAAATGTAAAAATGTATTGTTATATGATCATATTCATCTATTTCATCCCTCAGGATTTCTTATCCTCATTTCTGGGAAAAATTGTTTGTACTATATTTATTGATTATTATGTTTATCTATGTTCATATTCATTCATATTATCTCAAATTTCTTTATATTATATTCCCACAAACAAGTATATATAATACTTCTGTGGGTATTGTCATGTTTATTCAGATTATATTGCTGAAAATTTGTCACCACTGCATAGATGATATCGATTTATTCACGAATAAACGTCATTTATTATTCATTATTATTATTCCGTTTTGAAGCGATTCCTTCGACAACAAAATTTCGTTTCGGTTTTATTCAACTTTATAATCTCCAGTAGCTCCTTTTTCAGCATATCTTTGTGGAATGGCTTCTTAATTAAAGTAAGCCAATGAATGTAGGCATTTTTTTTGTAAACAGACGTTGGTATTTTTTCGGATTTTCTTGAGTGGTCATGGTCATGACTATAACAGACCCAGTAGGAATAAGATCTAGCATTTGCTGGAAGAATTCTTCAAAAACATCAGCTTTCATGTCTTCATGACAGTCTCCAGTCCGTTTTGATTGTAATGGTAGTAAACCACCATCGACAAATCCATTTTTGCTACCAATGTGAGTAATTAATAATCTTTTACCTTTTCCCAAAAGTGGACCACACTTTCTTCCTACCCATGGGTGGAATGAAATCATCCTTTTTCATTTCAAACATTATTTTGTTCAAGGTAGGTATTTCTTTTTTTAAGTAAAACGAGATTATGATTCTTCTTTCCATCCTCATTTATTACCGTTTCTTTTCTTCCTGTACTTTTTTTTGGTGACCTGATAGGGCCGCGTTTATCCTGGTGCACAAGTCGGTATATTGTTGACTGTCCGACTCCACTCATATTCGAACAAATTTCAACTATTTTTTTAACTCGGAATGTTGAGTTTTGGTGGCGAACAGCGTTGAACACATTGAAAATATTAATTTTCTCGTTTATAGAAAGCGCATTTTACTAATCCGTTTCTCAGCAACAAATTCAGAAACACCAGCCATTTTCAAAAACGAACTTTTCCAACAACTGTCGGAAAGTAACTGAATATTTAAAATTTCAACACTGAGCCCTCTATCTAAGCTTATAATTGTTTTCTCAGAAAAACCCTCCATTTGTGAAACAAATTCGACCATATTGTTATCTCTTATCGCAGGGACGGATTTATTGTACATGGAACAGGAAATTACAGAGCATACTTAAGCATTGTCTATCGTTAGCGGCTAATCATAGTAACAGTCATCAAGCTGCTATGAAATATCTTTGAACCAACTTTACTGGGATAATCAGTTTCGCAGATGATACCGCCATATTTTATAAAGGAGAGAGCTGGGATGCATTGAAACATGATGTTGAAACTGATTTCTCTCTGATCCAAGATTTTTTTGATTACAAATTACTCACAATAAATATCAAAAAACATGGTTTCCACCCTTCGCCATTTATGAAAACACTCTCGAATTTTCAATATTTCTCGGTACGTGATAACCTTCAAATAGCGTCAGTAAAAAATATCAAGTATTTGGAAATAATGATGGATACGCATTTGAGATGGGATGCACATATCAACTTTGTTTTGAAGAAATTACGTTTTGTACTCCATAAATTCCGACAGCTCAACGATATTCTCGACTTAAAAAAGAAGAAAATTATCTAGTATAGCTTGGTGGGAAGTCATCTCATTACGGTCTACTGGGATGGGGGGGGGAGCATCCAAAACTAATCTCCGACCACTAGAGATCATTCGAAAACGTTTTCTCAAACTTATGCTACCCAAAAGCTCACGGTATCCGACTGATCGGTTGTACGAAGAATCAGAAGTATTAGACTTGGGACAGCTTTATTATAAAAACAGCAATATAAGACAATATAAATGCAAAAATGAACTTGTAAAACTAACCCATAGAATCACAATCAACTGCGGACATAGTCTGGTATACAGACGGTTCAAAGACGGTTGAAGGAACGGGAGCAGGAATACATGGGGTAAGGCCAAGAAGGTATTACATAATACCACTTGGCAAATGCTCCACGATATTCCAAGCTGAAACACATGCTATTATGGTATGCATTCAGAAGAATCGAGAAAGTGGTTATAGGAAAAAACACATCTACATTCTATCTGACTGTCAAAGTGCTATCAAAGCACTCAACTCTATACAGATAAAGTCCAAACTGGTCTGGGACTGCCTCCAGAACCTCATCGAGCTGGCAAAACACAACAAGGTCACCTTGATGTGGGTGCCAGGTCATAGAGGCATTGAAGGCAACGTCAAAGCGGACCAGCTAGCTAGAAAAGCATCTGAAACGCTATTCACAGGGCCAGAACCAGTACATGGGATTAGCAAAAACCGATGCAGGACCCTGATCAACGAGTGGATAGAAAGAAGACACCAACAATATTGGGATCAAACTGTCGGGCAAATACACAGCAAAGTCATGGTAGGGCATCCAAACCGGACCCTGACGGCTGACCTTCTGAACCTGAACAGAACGAAGGCTCGTATAATAATAGGTCTGTTGACTGGACACTGCGGTCTAAGAAAACACCTAAACACCATGGGAGTACGCAGGGAAACCGTGGAGTGTAGGCTATGTGATGAAGAGGAGGAAACAGCCTCTCATATCATCTTCGACTGTGACGCCCTAAGTAGTAGGCGACACAGAACCTTTGGAGAGATCAGCCCGGAAACAGGCATGAATCCGAAGAACCTTATCAACAGGCTTCTAAACCTAATTGAAGGCACAAACCTGTTTGAATAAGGAACCACTGACGACAGAGTGATACAATAGACCCCAGCTAGTCGCAGTGTCAAGGGAAGCTAAGTGCCAACCCTATCTCTGGCTCGTCAGCTTTCAACCAACCCATACTTACCAAACAATATCAGTGTCCTCGAATATATAAATCTATTGGACAGAAAAGTGTTCATTATCTAGGTCCTAAGTTATATAATACTCTTCCAAATAATATTCAAGAGAGTCAACCCATTTTTGCATTCATAAAAAATTTGAAATGTCATATAAAAAATACTCCCTCAGACTTTGTCCACAACTGGATTGATTGAATCAGGTTGCGCTTTTAAATCGTTTGATCTCTAGTAATGGGGAAATATTTTAACTTTTCTTCTGTTCGGTACATTTACCCGTTTATATTTACACACTCTGTAATTTTCATTTTATCTTGTACCAAATTGATTTTATAATCCCATCATGTGTTTTACCTTTATATATATATATATATATATATATATATATATATATATATATATATATATATTTTTATTTTTATTTTATAATAAGTTATAATTTAATACAGTATAATAAAGTATTGGCCGCATTAATTGATATTTACCTATATTTGACTAATATTAGTATTTTATTTTTATTCTTATTTTTTTACTTTCTCAATTGTGTTACTAGGAATATTGAATAATTCTGTTTTATTTGTAAGTTCATTTGTCACACCCGCGCACAACTCCAGTTTCATGTTTGTTCTGTGATTCAGATATGTTAAAATTGGCAAACCCATTTATGTACGTATATCTTCTACAATTGCATTGTTGATTATTTTTATTGTGCAGAATAAACCTTATTATTATTATGATTATTATTATGGGTTATATTTGGACCAATGGATATCCTCTTTATTTGAAGAGCTAGAAAAATTGTTAAATTGGAAAATTGTAGCATTTTTTCTGAACCGCCAGGAAAAGTAAATAGAAAAACAGTTGAACGTCGCATTGAAAAGTGATGGTATGAACTTTTGCTTTTTCCAATGGGACGCCCAGTATATTATTGCATTTTTGGGTCCTCCGGAGAATTCTAGATATGTTTCATTCATGAGGTCATATATCTAATTGCATATTCCTGTCTTAGTTTCATAAGCTATCCAATGACATCAACTTTAGATTTAACCTCGTACGCCTATGGAATATGGCGACGACTACTCGGTTCAACAGTTCAATAATGATTTATTACTCTCTCACATTAGAAAACAGAGTATAGTGCTTAAGTGAGGATTTCGAGGTAGCATCAATAAAACTTGCAACTCATTTTCCTCATTGATCCTACCACCAACAATGTCCTTTTTGCCAGTGGGTTCAAACCGATCTCTTAACTTTTGAAATGAAGACACCCGTGGAGTTCTTGCTTCTGGGTATTTTTTATGGTAGATTCTGCTTTCTTATAAAGGATTTCTGTCAACTTCGCCAATACAGAGTAGACAATATTCACTAAAATTTAGAAAGGAAAACTGACGTGTTCTGTCGTTTTGTAGATAAAAATGATTTTATTATTCAATTTTGTAATATTTTATCATTCACATTTTGAAAAATCCATTTCTCCAATTTGAACCTCACGGCAGGATCTGAAGTATTATTCTACTTAGACTAGTTGGGTCTTCTCCCAAAATGAGAGATTTGAATCTTTTAATAAGTCACAACAATTTGTACCGATAGAACTTTTTTCTACGACAACCTCGATAAATGTTCATTTTATAACCGTAACTTCAATCATAAACAAGCACATTTTGTACAGAATTTCATTTTTGCATCGGTTACTAGGCAAGTTGCTGAGCAACAAATGCGAAATGGAATATTTCGTGTTAGGTCTAGGTTCACTCTAAAATCACGACGACTACGGCTTGTCAAATTATGACGTCCAGCGACAAATTGATGAAATGTCAGCAGATCGTTTCTGTCAAAGTTTTAGTAGGTAACGAGTAATTTCATAGTTGTTTTCTACAAAAACTATTAATTAAAATGGAAACTCATAGTGATATTGACTTAGATTTGACACCTCCGAACATAATAGAAGCAGCGAAGGTAACAACACTGAATTTATTACCGGAAACGTCGAAGAGTATGTATCAACGCGCTTATAACCTTTTTTTGGAATGGAAGGTATATCAAAAGACAAAATCGTTTTCCGAGAACATTTTAATGGCTTATTTTGGCGACTTAGCCAAAAAAATTAAAAGTTCCACTTTGTGGTCACACTTCTCAATGCTGAGAACGACTTTTAGTATCTATAATGATATAGATATTGCCAAATATTTGAAACTGAAAGCATTCCTCAAGCGGCAGTCTAACGGCTACAAACCCAAAAAGTCAAAGATCTTTACAGCAAATGACATCGATAATTTCATTGAACAGGCTCCATATGAAATATATTTGGCAACAAAAGTAAGTTTTATATTTCCATTTGATGAAAAATATGTTTAAGTAAACTAATTTACATTGTCGGTTGCATTAGTTATGAGAGTAATGGGTGCATGTAGAAGACATGAATTACATCAAATGAAAATTACTCATTTCAATGATCTTGGTTCAGCTGTTTTAGTAACAATACCAGACAGTAAAACCAAAATAGTACGATATTTTACTGTAACTGGCAAATTCTACGAAATTTATAAAAAATACGCAAATCTTCGCCCTCAAAATGCTAATGGTCTATGGTTTTTCATTAATTATCAAAAAGGAAACTGTACCATTCAGAGAATAGGTCTGAATAAGTTTGGAGCTATGGGGAAAAGACATTACCAAGTATTAAAAGTTGCCAAATTACGAATTATATACTGGGCACTGCTTTCGCCGATCCTCCGCAACAATTCTTGTTGATGCTGGAGGTGACATAACCACGTTAAAACGCCACGGTGGCTGGAAATATACTACAGTCGCTGAGGGATATATTGATGAACCGAAGAAAAGTAAGCTTGACATAGCAAATAAAATTGCAAATGCAATACAGAACATACCATCAGGCATACCAACGAATATAGAAATGGAAAGTCGCGAGAAGCCGTCTACTTCAACGTCGACAAATTATCAATTTCGAAAAGAATTAAGTATTCAGCAATCAAGTTCTCCAAATATGATATTCAATAATTGCACATTCAACTTCAATTAGATACATACATACATTTATAGGCTTCTATTTCTGTGTACCTATTAGAAATAGCAATAAAGAAAATATTTACATATTTCTTCAATTTATATTTTAATTCTGATAGAAAGCCCATTAGCGGCGAATTCGGAGTAATGAAATATCATCAGTTTATTTCTTTCAAAGTTTTTGCAATGCATGCATGTATTATACGTGAACGATATGTTGTCATAGAAAAAGTATAGTATGCAACTCGCAACAAAATGGCCATTTTGCACTCGTATGAATTGTAGCACTTGCCTTCGGCTCGTGCTGCAAATTTCAGACTCGTGCAAAATGGGCATCATTTTGTGCTCATTGCATAATATACTATTGTAATTTGTAATTTTCGTCTAACATCATAACAAACCCAATATAGCAAAAAATTTGTTAGAAATAACTCAATTCAATTCGTCGGGATCCCACTAAAGCACAAGTCTGTCGTCGACTATCCAATAAAAAAGGCGTAATCGCCCAAATTAGTATCCGAAGCGAATAATGAGAAGAAGTCGTTGAGTTGAGAGTGTCCGTTTAATGTGATTGTAATTCTCTCGTAAGAGATTTTATGACTTGGCCCACTCGATGGCAAGAAACCATCACAGATAATCTAAAATTCATGGTTTCCTTTTATCCGCCGACGTGCAAGGGGATTAGGATTAGCAGAGGCGTGCGTGAGGAACAACAATTTCGCTGTCGGGGTATTTTTAAAGAAATTTGGTCTCGTGAATTTCTACAACAATATTGCTACAAAAATGTCAAGTATACTCACCACTTCTTGTGATATAACTACTGATTATTCTCGCCAGGGTCTTATTTATTAATAATATTTCAAGATTCTATGGCAATTTAAAATTGCAGCAGGCCCAAGAGTCAATTTACAGGTGTACATAACAAATTAGCAAATAGAATCGTACAGAAAACCATATGCCAAGAGTGTATTACGTTTCAACTGTGCAACTGATGAATAGGTCTAAAGTCCGTTCCCCCCCTACTAATTTTCGAACCATCTGGTATATCGCAACGAAATTTGGAGGGCTTGAATATGAGATAAAAACCTACTTTTTCATGATAAAATTACAGCTAAAAGTTCTGAAATGGCGGCAGAGCGCCATCTTCAATAATTTTTTCAAATAGAACACCCCGTATATTATTCCATTTTCGAAATCTGCTCATAATTCTCAACAGTTTTCTCCAATACACTTCACTCCTAAATTCAATTGTTTTCGAAATATTAACGTTTGAAAAGTGACATTCCGGTTTAAAATGAAGTATGGATTGTGGTCACTTCCGGTAAAACATTTTGGTAACTCAATTTTGGTAATTTGTAGTTAAATCTCTTTATGAATTCGACTGATAAAAGGCGTAAAGAGAGTTTATTAAGGATAAACAGTACCGTTTACCGGAAAATCTCGAAGCCTACGAATGTGTTCTGTAAATTCACAATCAAAACAAATTAGTTAGCTAAAAAATTATAATTTATGTTTGAATAACACTTTTATTTAACCCCAAAAATTATTTCATCAAATGTTCAATGTGGCCCCCTCCTAAATCTTGACAATAAAGTCCCCTATTATAAATAGCTTCTCTCACGTTGATGAAAGTCTGTTCATCTATTTCTTCACATGTATCTATTATTCTGCGTTCCAACTCTTCTAATGTTTGGCATTCAGTAGCGTAGATTTTTGACTTCAGATACCCTCAAAGGAAAAAATCTAGAGGTGTAAGATCCGGAGATCTTGGTGGCCATTATGTACTTCCCCTGCGACCTATCCATCGCCCAGGAAAGTTTGTATCGAGCCATGCGATCGAAATGAGGAGGTGCCCCATCCTACTGAAATATGATGTCACGATTTTCAAACTCTTCCTGGTTGTTTAATACAATTTGTCATATTCGAGTTACAATTTCAGTATCTTAAAGATTCGGTCCAACAATGAGATTGCCCAAAATCCCCGCCCAAACACTCACCTTTTTAGGAAACTGGGTATGCCCCTCTCTAAAAATATGCGGATTAGTATCGCTCCAGTATCGTACATTCTGTTTGCTGACTTTTTCATCAAGAAAAAACGTGCATTCGTCTGCGAAACATACACGTTTTAGGAAGCCCGTTCTCCTTCAATTGTTCTTGTTAACCACCCACAAAATTCAAACCTCTGGTCTGGATCGTCCTCCGTGAGAGCATGCAGGATTTTCATTTTATAGGGATGGAACTTTCCTTTTTTTAGGACTCTGGACACTTTTTGAACTTACTCCACAGGATTCAGTAACTGCAGATGTCGACTGAGTCGGATTGATTACCAGCTCAGCTACAATTTCTACCTTTTTTCCAATGAGAGAGGCGGTCTTCCTGATCTTGGAGCATATTTCAGCGTACCAGTTAGTCGGAACTTATTTGAAAGTTTGCGCAAATATGACCTCGAAATAGGATTTTCGGGAAATCTATCATTAAACATACGGACTGCTAGATGATAATTTCTTCCAGCTTCTTCAAATATCAAAACTGCTTCAAATTTATCGTCTAAAATACGAGCCATGATCACACTTTTCATAAAAGGATTTAGGCGCTCAACGGACTATTTGACAGTTAGCAGTTCAGTTTGACAGTAAACAAGATGTTACCGCGACAACAATTTTTCCAATGCAAACTTGATTGAAAGCAACATTAGTGTTTTTGGTTGGGTTTGAAATGACCAAAATGTCACTTTTCAAACGTTAATATTTGAAAACAATTGAATTTAGGAGTAAAGTGTATTAAAGAAAACTGTTGAGAATTATGAGCAGATTTCGAAAATGGAATAATATATGAAGTGTTCCATTTAAAAAAATTATGGAAGATAATGCTCAGCCGTCATTTTAAAACTTTTAGCTGTGATTTTTTCATGAAAATGTTGGTTTTCATCTCCTATTCAAGCCGTCCAAACTCCGTTACGATATACCAGGTGGTTCCAAAATTAGTGGGGGAGGGGGACGGACTTTAGACGAGCACTGTATATTCGGATAAAGCCTATTCTGCAAGCCCCAGTGATTTGTTTAATATTTTATTCTCCTGAAATTCTTCATGAATTGAAGTTTGTGGGAATATTTTAAATAATCTCATTTGTAAAGGCCAGGAATAGTGAAGGCCCCAAGATTGGACCCTTGAGGAGCACTGAGTGATGCCATGAAACAAAGATCTAATTCCATCATACTCTACATGAAGATTCAACAAGTTTTGATTTAAAATACTTTCCTCTAGTTTATTATGCTAAATTAACAAAGCCATATTGAAAGTTACATAGAGAGAGTATAATCTCGAAAATTCGAGAGAAAACGGGAATTCCTGTATAGTTTTCAACGTGTCTGTCAGTAGTTATTGTATTGAGTATATTCGGTGATCCAAATTTCAGAAGAACTGATCCTGAAATGAAAACAATACATGTCAATTTAACCTGAAACTATCTTGAATATATTTCAAAATCGTTATTTTGTTTGTTAAGTTGTGTCCCCTTCTTTAACGTAAGATATTGATGGAATTTGTACAAAAAAAATCCAAGTGGTATCTCCCAACAGTATTTTATAGTTCAAAGCAGCTTTTTTAATACAAACTATGCCATTCTAGTTTCACTCTAAGTGTTTTGTAGTGAATTGTTAAAGTGCAATTATTGTGTCTTAGTTCAATACTTTTTTTATAGTTGGGTATAATAATTTTCGTGTTTATTAAATATATTTGAAAGTGGTTTCGAATGCAAGTCCAATATATTCTTGTCCTCCTTTAAAAATATAACCTCCACCACTGAATCTAGACACGGACATCTATAAACTAATTTCGGATTTGTATCGTATATTGTTCAGCTAAGTAAGAGATATTTGTCATGTTGACACACTTATGACACCGGAATTTGTATTGCCACAAGTAATAGTACTCTAATTTTGGAAGTCGTCTTGATAATATACGATTTATATTCAATACAGATCAGACGATTTTTTTATGACTCCTATTTGGGATAAGGGTTTATTAGAGAATACATTTAATATTTAAATTTAAAATGGATATCGATGACAGAAAATTTAATTCGATGTGTCACCGTTGATGATCTTCGAAACAAAATGGGATAACTGTAGTCATAACACGTCAAAGAGATTATAATTTTAATGGGCAGATCCATCAATTTTTTTATTGGTATTTCGGATAAAATTTTTGAAAATTATCTTCTATTCAAATAGAAAATTAATGTATTTAATGGATTATATTTACAGTTTCGTAACCCAAAATGAAAAAACTAATCTTTATGAGATCGATGTGGTGTTTTTTATTGTCTGTCATTTTGTTTTCAGATACTGCCGACATTTTTTTTTTTTTTACGATTTGTGGATTAACTGAAATGTAATATAACGGTTTAATTAAAAAGGAATCCTAATAACATTCAAAATAAAAATAATCCACAAATTATTAGATATAAATAGAAAAATATAAGGCTATAATTAGAAATCTTTGAACATTGAAATATTCAAAATATTGAACACTGAGACACCCAGTTTTAAATTAACTATAGATGAAGGGAATTCATTGAATTTCTTGAAGCCTTTAAATAATAATATACTTTGTAGTTCTTGCATAAATATATTATTTGCACTCCTTGTATTATCTGAGTATTATAGTTGAAAGCAACATGGAAGTATTCTGGTGACATATTATTTACTATTTTGGATAGGTACCTACTGAAATCATTCCAAATAGAGGTACAATATTTTTTCCACTGGCAGGTATAGAATAGATGTGGGTGTATTATAGCATTATATACCGTGCTTTTTGTTTCAGAAGATATATTTTAGTGAAATTCTACTAAAGAAGTAAAGTATTTTAGATATTTTTTTATATAGTTAAAGTGATTGTCGAAATTTTAATAATTGTCAGGTTGGAATCCCAGACATTTGACAGCAGAAACTACTTCAATTTGTTCATTATTAATATTCAGATTTATATTATTAGTATCTATAAAACTATATTTAAATTTGATTATAAATACCATTGCTTCCGTTTTTTTTAATTTAATTTTACTGTATTTTTTCACATATGATAATGTAGCCTTCATGGCTTTATCCAAATTAACATCATTACATGCTATTAGAGTATCGTCAGCAAAAAGATTGATGAATTCACAATCCACAAAAATGTCATTATAATATGAAAGGGAGATCATCATCTATTTCACAGGATGTTTGGTCAGCAAAACGGACTTTCCGTTTGCGATTTATTAAATAGTTGGTGAATCAATCCAACACTTTATCCCGAATGCCATATTGTTTCAATTTCAATAACATTATTTGTTTGCTAATAGTGTCAAACGCTCTTTTTACACGCTTTATATATTCAGCTCCACTTGTATTTTTTGTTTGTTTGTAACCGACTCCTTTGGGCGCGATTTTGACCCACTTCCAGACGTCCGAATGATTTGAAATTTGGCAGGTGTACATAATTCCGGTGACAATGCATTAAAAATTCTTGTGTGGGAAAAAAAACAAAATGGCGGCTCCAATATGGCGTACGAGTTTTGTGATATTATGGTCTGATTTTATTCAAAATTGGTATGTGGAGGTTTCTGGGGTCGAATATTATGATTATTCTGTAAAAATTGGAAAATTCAAGATGGTGGACGAGTTTCATGATTATGGCCTGATTCTATTCAAAATTGGTATGTGGGGGTTTTTGGGGTCAAATATTATGATTCTTTTGTAAAAATGGAAAAGTTCGAAATGGCGGCTTGAAAATGGCGGCCGAGTTTTGTGATTATGGTCTGATTCTATTCAAAATTGGTATGTGGGGGTTTTTGGGGTCGGAGATTATGATTACCTAATTTGATGAGATTATTCCATTTTTTAATTTGCAAAAAAATAATAAAAATAATAGTTTTTATAAATAAACCACACTAAAAAGTAGGAAATAAATAATAGTTTGAGAGAACTAAGAAACACGCTTTTATAGAAAACCAGACTAAAAAAATAAGAAATAAGAAAAAAAATTATTTTATTTAAAAAAAAGCGTGGGGTGCATGGTATCAATAATTATATAGTACATTACACACCGAGGCGATACCATGCACCCCACGCTTTTTTTAAATAAAATAATTTTTTTCTTATTTTCTATTTTTTAGTCTGGTTTTCTATAAAAGCGTGTTTTTTAGTTTTTTCAAACTATTATTTATTAAGTCTAAACATGCACTCTTTATAGTGGAATTGAAAGTGTACAATAACCACAATCATTAGTTATACAAACAGAACAAAATACTGTCGAATTTAAAATTGGAATGTGTGAAGTATCTTTTCTGTACTGAAAATATAAAAAAACATACGCATCGAATCGGCAGTCAGTGGAAATAGCAACAACGAAAAATGTTTCCCTAGTTGACAGGCATGCCGTGTAAAGAATATACACCTCACGAATGGATATTATACAGATAGAAGTATCGTATTCATACACATGGAATTATGTTGTCAAATCCGACAATTGTACAATTTATTTTCCGCGGACTCTTGACAGCATGAAGCGGTATTCGGTATGCTTTGTATTATAATTTTTTTTGTTCTTTTTCGTTGTCGCTCGCCGTGCGATTTGTAGCTTATTCGGCGTGTACGGGAGCCTACGAACGGCATTTATTTTCGAATGTTGATGTTCAGCCAACAACCGAAGATATTAGACGGGGAACTTTCTACCAGTACTGTTCACTGGAGAGATTGGTCGTTTTCATCATAAATTCCGATTCCACTTAACATTTGAGTGGTTCAGATTTCTTGACTTCAACTAGATGCAAGATAAAGATGTGAAAAAACGGTATTGAGTGAAGAAATTAGCATATGAAAAAGTTATGTGTTGAAGAAAGCCTTTGTTGAAAAGGGAAACATTCTCATTTGAATATGGAAAATTGAGAATGTTTCCCTTCTCAACATGAATACCTTCCAAAAAGTTATATTGGACGATGGAGGATAGTGATCAAAGTTTGTCTTTCAGTCGCATCTGATTTTATATTTTCAAACAAATCAAAGGCTATTAGAAAAACAATTAGTTTCATTTCCGTTTATGTTTTGTTTTCCATGCGGAATTTCTACAGTGGCCCAGTGGTGAAAGCCTTACCCGATGTGGGTTCGATTCTTACTCTTGATGAAACATGTTCACGAGGTGTTTCAGGCTCCAATTTAATAGTAAACTTATACGTAATCTTAACTCGATATGAGTTTTAGAGATAATAAGACATCTAAGAAAGCGAATAAAAATACGTTTTTTAATATATCTCCAAAAAAATAAAACGCTCAATTTTAAGTACATAATTTATTATTTAACTATTTTAATTTCTGCTTGTAGTTGTTCCACGTTATACTTACTGATTTTCTTGCTTTCATTCATCAAAACCCCACAAATTTTCATTGCATATATCACTTAAAAACCAATACCAATTCTTTTAGACCCAAACATTCTCAGTGAATTCTACTGCTCCATAGCCGAAAGTCTGGCGGAAAAAATATAAATGGCACCAGATCCACTACTCTTTATGAGTAATATTCATGTCTCTGACACATTTGTTCTGTATGACACGGATTTGGTTGAGCTAATCACGGATTTCGTTGAGCTATGGACACAATAAAACATATGAAAAATAAAACCTCTTGTGGAATGGATAGTATCTCAATAATAATTCTGGAAAACATGCCCGTATTCACACTAGAACTTCTTGTCCAGTTAATCAATGAGTCTTCCTCGAAGGGATTTTTTCCGAATTTCCTGAAAATTAGTGTTGTTATTCCTCTACACTTCGGATTCATCAAATTTAAATTGTTACAAAGTGAGTATTGGAAATAAAACAGGAAAACTTCAGCTATCGAGTCACTAGAGGGCAATACCAGTCTTGCACACAGCGAATACCAATGGAAATGGAACTTACATTCTTTCGTTGCCCGATGATTTTTAGCAAGCTAGGTCTCCGCCTATGACGGGGTTCTACCGGAATGGCATTTTTGTCGAATGCCGAAATAAAGCCAACAACCGGAGATATATGTTCGCGGGATGGTGTGCTGTCATTATTTTTTTATTGTACTCTTACATTTTTGGAGAACAATGACATGACATGGCATTACTGGTAGGTATTGTGAATTTGGAATGTCGTGTTTTCGGGTGAAGTAGCCCCGGCAATTAATTTTCTAAAAAGTCTGTGTAAGTTGCGCCTTTCAGTCGGAACGGAAGAAAGAAAGGACCTATCAAGTAATTATCAGTTATTGCCGCTCATACATTTACAGAAAATTGCTACTGATAATGTCTTTCACTAACTGCGTGCGGATTTTCCAGAGCCCAAAAAAGTTTGTTGCCAATTTTCTCAAAAACCACTGTCACATAGTAATGCGTTGGAGAAAGTCTCGTGGCAAGAGAGCTTGTACCCTTTGAATATGGTATGGATAAAATTGTCGATCGTGGATAATTCTCCAAACTGTGGACTGAGTAGAATTGAGAGCTTCAGCAATTATTCTTGTACTTGTTTCTGGATTATCATCGAGAGCGTTCAAAACGGCTTTTTACAATTCGGACTGCTCGTGGTCTTCCAATAATATCAGCTGCCCTCTTAAACTTACTTGTTTCTGCCAAACGACGGTGGAGACTGATGAATGTTGAAGCTGAAGGCAGTACTCGATGTGGAAATTGCTCCTGGTAAATACGTCTTTCTTCGCGCGCATTGCCATCCACAAGGCCATAAACGAAATGCATTCGGCTACATGGGCATTATTCTTTAAATAATCCATTTTTCAAAATTAGTGTTTTAAAACTTACAGACACTTCAACAAAACAACAAAAAGTTTAACTGTCACATAATATGAAATTACCAAAACTACTTACTTCAACGTCAAATCATTTCCTAGCATTCTTGTGAAAAATGTAAAATAATGGTAATAACATCAACACGCATCGATTATCAAATGATCGACTTGAAATTTTCAAGTCCAAATATCTAGAAAACGGTTGCTTATAGCGACTTGTAACAATGGTACCTTTTTTACGTAGATATGATGGAGAAATTTATTTTTTCATTCATAGATGTGCTAGAGGTACGCTCAAAAAAGTTTCGGATCTCCAAAAAAGAAAAAGACGTGTAGGTGGCGCCCCCTACGAGTAAGAGCAATAATAACATCAGGTTCGAATTCGACACCTGAAAAACTCTCCCATAACCAATTTTCGTTCAATTGAGGTCCTTAAGGGTATTTAAAAAAAACGAAAATAAAAATAAAACGCTAACACCCTGTATCTTGGAAACGAAGCGTTTCCGGATATATATTCATTTGGACAATTCATATTAGAATATTGTGAGGAATCCCCTCCTGAAGTTTGTCAAAGTACTTTTGAATCACCCTGTATAATAAATGACTGGCCACATCACTAATACTCATTCTATTATTGAAATATTGCTATAGAGATAATAATAGTCATTTGACATTTTATAATTCATTACAACTTAGAATTCATAAATTTGGACACTGACGTATAAGTGTCTGGACCCCCATTAAATGTCAACAGGCGTACAGAGATTCTAGATTAAGCTGTTTTATGATAAGCATTCAGATATTGAAAATCGCCCCTATAATTTACACATGTACACAAAGGCAAACACCCAAAAAAATCAGAATTTATTATTCTCTTCGCGAAACCCACACATAGATAATCCCACCACGAAGATAACCAAGAACCGTGACAGTTGCTAACTTCGGTCTGAATGGGTATTGCTTTAATAGCCAGGATGCTTGTTTTAGGCAGTAACTTATGCTACGATACCGACTGTTGACATCATATAGACAAGGCAAATTCACCTAATAGTCTAGTTCACAAACTCAAAATGGTGTTAATTTCTGTTAAAGCTCGTAAAAATATTCGGAATGACGTCTAGAAAAAGGTGCAAAAGATTCAAACCCGCATATGAACAATTACAAGAGTTATCAACAAATCAAGATAAAAAAGGAATTTAGTTTTTCGCAAATAACTCGGAAACTATCAACAAATAAGAAATATAAAGAAAGATTTAAAAAGAGGAAGAAATTTCATATGAAAAAGTTCCAACTCCTGGAGCTCTATTTCTATTATTAATTAGTTTAATTTAATATTGATATAGTACATTGTGGATCTAGTAGTAAAAGCAATACATTCCCGGAGGACAATGTAAATTGTTGAGCGTTGAGCCGAGGCCAACAAGCATTGAAGTCTGGGAATGTGCTTTCACTACGAGGTACACATACTATTTTTTCTGAAATCGGAATCAACATTATCATAAATTAAGGATTTTTTATAAATGCATAACAATTTTTTATTACCATCTTATAGCCTATGGAATCATTTCCTTGACAATCACTGTTTGTTTATTGTTGTGACAAAAGTCAGAGATTCACTACTTATTACCGTTTAATATTTAAAAATATTCAAAATGGACAATGATGATGATGTCCAGGTGTGCGGGACACCACCAGAGTTAGAAAATGCTGCTGAAAATGTCATCTTAAATTTATTGCCAAATAAATCCAAGGCAAAATATGATACGCTTACAAACGTTTCATGGATTTTGAAAAAGCCATGATTGCATACTTTTCCGATTTATCTACAAAGTTGTAGGCATCTACGTTATGGTCAAATTACTCCATGCTGAGAGCTACACTTAGTACAAAAGAAGATATTGATATTTCAAAATATTCGAAATTACGTGCTTTCCTGAAACGTCAAAGTGACAACTATAAACCAAAGAAGTCAAAAGTTTTGTCAGATGAACAAATTGAAACGTTTATTACTCAAGCACCAGATTATATACACTTGACGAATAAAGTACGTTTAGAATGTAAGAATTTTTAAATTACCTAGATATTTATGTGGGGTTTATTTTTTAGGTTGCCTTAATATTTGGTGTTGCCGGTGCATGTCGCCGTGATGAACTATATCGATTAAATTTGAATGACATAGAAGATTTTGGATCTAAGCTTCTGATTAAAATACCCGATAATAAAACGAACAAACCAAGATCATTTGTGATAAACGAAACTTATATGCCATTGTATAGAAAATATGTTTCATGTCGATCAGAAATTTTGAAAGTTGCCGCTTTTTCTTTAAATATTCAAATGGGAAAGGTTGCAGGCAAATAGTGGGAATACATCAGTTTGGCAAAATGCCTCAAATTGTCGCAAAATTTTTGAATTTGCTATATGCATATGAATACACATGACATTGTTTACGGCGGTCCTCTGCGACAATTTTGGTTAATGCTGGGGCAGATTTAATTGCTTTAAAGAGGCATCGGGGATGGAAATCCTCTACTGTTGCCGAAGGATATATAGAGGAATCTTCTACAAATGAAGTAGACATAGCAGATACAATATTTAGAGGGGGAAGTGACAAAGAGAATGACTTTTCAGGTAGAGTTCAGCCTATTTTGATAATTTTACGAACTGCAATATAACTATAAATATACAAAAATAGTTATAATAAACGTTCCATATGTGTACTAATATATTCAATAAATGTTCTTGATGTGTGTTGGTTGTTTGCGTGCATTTACTTACTGTCTAAAATGTATATAAAAAACCGGTAGGGGTCGATTGTGACGGCCTAGGCCAGTAAAAATTTTCCCGGACTAAAATACTAGATTAGCGTATTTTGGAGTCTGAAGTGGCTACAAGAAAGTAGGCATTCTTGAGCGATTTCAGAAAAATATATTTCGATTATTGGTTGGCGGGAATTCGGTCCGAATATTGAAGAAAACCAATTGCTAAATTGTCGGCGTTTCGAAACTTCATTGATTCATCTTCCGGAGTATTGATAAAAACGCAATACATTATGTAAAACGGCGATCATTCAAAAGAAAACGCTTCGAACAGTGAATAGAAAATTAACATTGATAAAGACTTATATTTAGGGTACCTTTCCGATAATATAAATGAAATGTTCATGAAAGCCGTTAACACCGACACAATGGGATGAGTAAATTGAACTGGTGGTGAATCGTTTGTTTTCAATTTAAAAAAAGACTAATGGAAGAAATTGGGGGTGTTGGAAAAAGTCCTGCGTTAATCATTCACAGTGTATGTTTGATTTTCTTCATTAGATAAAAATACGAGGTGTATATTTTCGATAAAGACCTTCGCACACATTTTTCTCCATGCCCTGGTTATTTCAATCATTTCATTCAGGAGTCTGAATTGAAATCAAAAGTGTGACTTAAAAAGTTCTGCAAGTCTTGTGGAATTTTTTATTATTTTAAGACGGTTGTGTATATTTATACAATCCCTACTGTGTTCTGTCATCCTTTGTTTCAAGTACGTACCTGTTTGCCCTACCTAACAGACATACGCGTCAGGAAAAAAAACTAACTCTTGATCTACAGAAGCAAGCAGATTTATAATCATTTACCAAATCGAATCAGAGATATAAGCGATATGAAACGTTTCCGAAAGTCTGTTAGAACTGTTAAATGTTTCTACAATTCAGAGGAATATCTTGTATATGTATTACAGTCATTCTAAATTATATGTTCTGTTATACTGTGATTCATTCCACATACTATTTTGTTAGTGTCCTCTTTATATTTCACAATAGAAAAACTCACAATCAGAAATAGTGCTTTTATCTGTATGGGAGCATTTGCTCGAAAGGTATTACGGCATCAAATTTATATTTTATGTACATAAACATTTGAACTTCACCTCACGATAATTTTGACTTTGTCGACAAATAAATAAAGTTTATCTATCTATCTAAACAAGAACTAGATAGAAGGGAAAGAAGATGTGAAGAGTTATGAAATATGGTAAGCAAGACCCAAGCAACAGACTCAACTCTACCCACCGATTCAAAAATGCGCATTTATTCGAGAATAGTTTTTCCCGTACTATTAAGTTTCATGTTTTCGCATTTCTGGCTATAATGCACACCTACGCGGGTTGTCAACGGTTAGCAATTTACAACAAATAGTCAACGCGGACTTTATCGTAATAATTCCATTAGCAGCGGTGTGTGCACGGTATTCGGCTCGGTATAAGACATAAGACAAAACATAACCACATTCCTAGCTGAAATCACTACCTTATCTGAAACTGTTCTCGTGTCGACAAGTTCGCACGACGGCCATTTGAATTTTTGATTTGGTAAAGTGTGCGAAAACTTGCAGAGAATTCGATTAAATGCGATATTGATGACGGAAGTTTTTATTATGGAAAAATATGAAAAAATATGTCTGTACAACTGTAAAAAAACTTGACATTTTTGCATCTCTATTAATGCGTAAACGTTTTTTATTTCACCGTGAAAAAAAGGATTTTCGTCAATGCAAAAATGATTCACAGAAAAAACAAAACATTACTTTTTGAAGAATTTATTTTCAACAAAGTTAAATATTTATTTATTACAAAACAATTTCATTTATTATAAAAATAATTGATGGTGAAGCTTGACCATTTACTTCCAATATAAATTCCCGAAGATGTTTCCACCTTGCTGCTGCTCAGAAAAGCTAGATATTCCTTGAAAAGTTGATTCCACAATTTCATCAGATATTTTAATTTGTTTGGAAGCAGATGGACAATTCAAAATTTTATCAGAAACCTCAATTTTGTTATTTAAACTGTCTTCTGTATGTGCTTCTACTACGGTGGCAGATTTCTAGCCACCGTGACGTTTTATGGATGTAATGTGGCACCCTGCATTGGCCAAGAAAGTTTCCTCTCAGTAACCTCTCAGTATGTTACCGATTAGCTCAGTGATTACAGCGTATGCTTTGTGACTCCAAGGGCCGGGGTTCGATTCACACATAATTTTATTTTTATTTTATTCTAACACTCAATAGTTGTAATAGCTCGAGTGAGGTGCTTTTAGATAAAAAAAGGTTTTTTATGAAAGTTATTAGATTCGGGGAAAATTGTGCTTTTTCCATGGGATTTTTGAAGACCATAACACGATTCGAGCGATGGATATGCCTAATTCTTTGGTCGTGGAAAACTTTTCAAATGTATATATATATATATATATAGTATATATATACATATATATATATATATATATATATATATATATATATATATATAGAGAGAGAGAGAGAGAGAGAGAGAGAATAAGAGAAATCTGTTTCGAATCCAAAAGAACCCACCATCCGTCTACAGCCTGTTTCATGGTTACGCAATCATCAGGACGGCCTGTGGTCTCTTTCAAATTCGTATCAGATTTCTCGTAGGTTGATAGCCTTAGGCCAATACAAACATGTGAACAGCATCAGATTATAGATAGTGACACCTATAATCTGTGCGGTGAAGCTTAAACCTAATATCGTGGAATTTTAATAGCACGAAATTTCGTGCATATTAACAGGTCACCAACAAATGTGTCAGATAGGCCTACCCACGATACCAATAGTCGTACTCCTCATGCGTTTAACGCAAACAAATATCGAGAATAAGAGAAATCTGTTTCGAATCCATATATATATATATATATATATATATATATATATATATATTCTTAATAAATTTTGCGGACGACACTGTCCTGTTCTATGGAAGTGACACCTGGCAGGAGTTAAAACATAAAATCGAAAATGACTTTCCCAATATAATAAAATGGCTGAATTATAGATTGCTGTCAATTAATTTCGGGAAAACCATTTATTTACCTTTCAGCAGCAATAAAACTTGTTCACCACACTTCAATCAAATTTCTATCGGTAATAACTTCACCGTTATGTCGGCAGATAAAGCTAAGTATCTTGGTATAGTGATTGATAAGCACCTCAAATGGAACTCGCATATAGATTATCTAGTAAAAAAACTACGATGTATTCTATATAGATTCAGGAGAATAGCAGACATATTTGGAACCAGACACCTCAACATTTTTTACCAAAGTTTGATAGAATCACACCTAAAATATGGAATAGTTGGATGGGAAGGGGTTTCTAAAACCTATTTAAAGCCACTTGAAGTAACAGTAGGAGATTTAAGCCGGTTCTGGGTCTCCCCCCACCACTATGACGTCACGTGTGACTTGAATAGTTGCAGGTGTGCAGTGTGTGTGTGTTTGACCTTGAGATTTGACTT